>ML795243.1:17776-35296 GCA_009831015.1 Picea engelmannii
TTAGACTTGGTTTAGATTTTCAACTGGGTGACAATTGTTTAGGGGAGTCGTTTTAAGAATTTCTTAAGGTGTTAATGTCTTAGGGCCTTCTAGGTTTGTTTCTTGCTCAACATCAATGCGACGTGCCCTTCAGGACGCACCATGTGCTCCAAGGGTGCCACTCACCTCGTTCGTTCCTTTTGCACGACGTCTCCTTCAGGATGCATCACGTGCTCCAAGGGTGCCACTCGCCAACTTGTGTTTCTTTTGCTCGACGTGCCCTTCAGGATGCACCACATGCTCCAAGGGTGCCACTCGCCAACTTGACTGATTGGTAGACATCTATAACCCCTGGAGTCAACACTCCGCCAAGTGAACTTGTGGGAGACTAAGGGCTCTAAGGAATAAGGCCCCCGCCTTATTACACGCCCCTTAGAATCATCGTGAGCGACTTTCGCAGTCTGCCCTCACGACATCGTGGATCCTCTTGAACTAGGTAATCGTTAACCTACAGTTCGAGCCACGGCGGGAATGCTAGTAGGTTGTGGCAGGGCTGCTGTCCACACCTCTCCCTCAACCTCTCTGGAAATCGTGTGGCCGCTTTACTCCATATGTGAGTCTGGTTGGCAAGATATCGTCAGCCTGCATCATCAACAATCGTGTCAGAACATGTCAATCATCAAATCATCAAATCAATGAAATATCACAGTAAATAAATCAACCCAATTAGCACACTCCCTGACTCAATCCGGAGTCCAAGCGGTTCCACCGATGCCTCTGCATCATCAAGATCCAAAACCCTTCACACTCAATAAAACTATGTCAATAGCACCTGTCTACATCAAATAGTAAAACCTCATGTCATGTCTCATAACGCATCATAATCAAGTATAAATGTTTTAACATCAGAAAAAGTCCAGATCACTTGCGAGCAAGTGTCCTCAAATAATAAGTTTTCTCAGTGCGCCAGAGCGGGATGTTACAGATAATGGGTCATGGGGTAGCTAATTGCATACATTGATGCCTTGACTTAATGAATTTTCTGGTCCATAAATTCCACCTATATTCCTTAATCTCTTATGTCAATTATGGTTAAGCAAGCACTCGAATACTAATTCCATTATATGGAGAGTCAAACAGAATATCCATGCACCTGAATTCTTAAATTTTATTCGAGCTATTTATGTTTTGCAGTATGGGAGACCTCCTCGAAAAACTTCCTCATAAGAAAACAAGAACTCCTTCGATTAGTTTTGCAATTTAAATTGAATAATGTCACCTTGCGTCTTGTCGGCTTGTTGATTGGGTGCTTGGGTATAGTCTCGTGTATTTATTGATAGATGATTTGATCTCCTAGCGCGAGGGATTTATCTTGGGTTAAAGGTCTAGATATGTTATGTTGTTCCATGGTTATTATCACGCCTATCGCCATGTGACAACATGATTCCTGTTGAGGCGATCATTCCAAGCCCTGATGGATAGATGCGAATGATAACCTGGCCAGAGTCTTGTTATTCTTGATTTGGGCATATTGTTCATTGTAATTGATGTTGGTACTTAGTTTTGTAACACCTTAATGCGATTGGTTGTCACGTTGTAGAGGTTTCTAGTTACTGGTCATCGAAGCCGATGTGACGGGTTGTTGATATTGTCCTTTATCTTGTAGGCGTTGTCTTTCTTGTGTCGGGTGGGTAGCCATTTTTATTTTTCTATTGATTATCGCATGTTTCTTCCAGCTGCATGATGTGCTAGTATGTTGGGTCGTTGTTGTCTATTTCTTGAATGCGTAAGTGGTGTTCATCGTCAAGTTATGTTGATTAATTGTTTTCGTTGATTTCCTTCCTGCATAAAACAAAAAAAAAAATGAACTTTATTTGCGTCGCATGTAGTCGTAATGAATAGGTTCGTTACAAATATGTTGACTCTATTTTTCATTATTTAAAAATCCCCTTTATGAATGAACGTGATAAGGTATTGGTCAGTAAGGTGAATCTCCAATAAACTTTTGCAATTCATCCTTTACAACTTCACGTAATAGTGGGTCCATTCTTCGTTGGTGTCATTGAATAGCTTGAGAATCCTCTTTTCTATGGATATCACGAGTTCAAGGATCTCAATGGATTCCCTTCATGTTAGTGTATTCCCAATAGAATGCACCACTATGTTCTTGAAATAGTTTAATCAATTGTTCTTTTTGGAAGGGAGGAAATTCAAAATCAATGTTTACTTTCCTTCCTGAGCCAATCTCTATTGGTGTACTAGTGGATTTTGTTTTGTCATAAAAGTGAATGGGTACATAATATGATGGTAAGGATAGATTAGCCATTGAACAATTTTCCTATGCAGATTGATCCATGATATGGTTGATAAACTGAGAAGTTGGTTGTGTGCATGAGTAAGGATTTCTTATGAAGTCGTTAATTGCATCATCCTCAGTGTCTTCCTCAAAAGTGAGTTATTGATCAAGGGTAAGTAGTTGGTGGAAATTATCATCATCTCTATGTTCATTCCCCGCCCATATAGGCATGTCTTGATTTGTGCTAGGCTTGGGAGGCGAGTATAAGGTGAGTCTTTTGGTAGAATTCCTATGGGAGATAGTCATGTCACCTCATTTGTAGCTAATATAAGGAAAAACTATGGCCAACCATGGCTTCTCTAAGATCAAAGGATAACCTCCCAAATTGGATTTTGGTTGAAAGACAATAAAATTGATTGGATACTCATAAGAGTATACATAAATCACCACATCTTTCAGGATGCCCTTGGGTTTAATGGTGGATCAATCATCTAACTCAAGGACCATAGCAGTTTGTTTTAAGTTGTACAATCTAAGATTTTCCACAGTGTCCTTAGCCATCAAATTAATGGAATCCCCTAGGTTGATTAGATTGTTTGAGATAAGAACATTATTTATTTGGAAATCAACTATGGGGCTCCTAATTATGCATATTTAGTGGTAAGGAATTTTATGAGAATCAAATCTCCTACATGGTCGACCACATCAACAGTTTGAGGATATTTTATTTTTCTACCAAGTTTCTTTAAAAACAATTCCTTAATGGATATGGAATATATAGAGACATCATTGATCACTTGAAATAAGCGAATTTTCACACACACACACATTCCTTAACTCTCTTAAGAAGTCAAACTTAGGCTAAGTGGGGAGTTTTTATAAGCTTAAACTATCTCGATAGGGAGGAAGTTGTACAATCCCTATTGATTGTGGCTGATATGAAATTCTAGGAGAAGTGGTTTAAGGTGTTATGGGAGGAGTTTCAGTAGAATGATTTATTGTATAATATTGAACTTCCTCCTTATCATGTTCTATAATAATTAGAGGATTTTTTTCATTTAGGGTGCTTCCTTATTGAAAATGGAGGAAGTTGTACAATCCCTATTGATTGTGGCTGATATGAAATTCTAGGAGAAGTGGTTTAAGGTGTTATGGGAGGAGTTTCAGTAGAATGATTTATTGTATAATATTGAACTTCCTCCTTATCATGTTCTATAATAATTAGAGGATTTTTTTCATTTAGGGTGCTTCCTTATTGAAAATGGATATCTTGGAATTATTTAGGAGAGAAAAAATAGGTAGAGTAACTAGACAACTCTATAGTGTAAGTGAGTTAATCTTTTTTATTGTTTCGTTTAGTTGTGGGTTGTGCATGAAGTTGAGATATAGGTGTAGGGTTATTTGCATAGAACTGCAATTGTTGTTGTAGAGTCATTTGAAATGGTGGAAACTATGGTTGTTGAGGAAATCGTGCAATTGACTATTATCGGTGTAAAGTCCGCCAATTTAATGGAGGGACATTACTTCAGGAAAAATACACATAAATTTAAAAATTGATTTTGCTAATTAATTCTTGTAGCTTACCAGATATAAATTAACACATATTTAACTAGATTTTGATACCCATAATGAAATGCATCTACAAAATTCAAAATTTGCATGAAATGCGTCTACAATATACAATCGATACTTTATTACAATCATGAGTGTTTCATATATATAGAACATATGGTGATAAAGGAAGGACTATGACTCAAGCACCACGAGCACCTCGAGTCGATATGATTCCTTGTCATGATAAAGAAAGGACTATGCATGGGCCCATTTACCACATTTACACCTTTGTGATAAATGTATCCTATCTCCCTTGGTCTGCAGCCAAATCTAGGAGAAGGTTCCCCTGATGCTTACTCGGTACATTCACCACAAGTACACTGCTATGGGTGAATGTATGCCCGATGTTTCCACACATTGGAGGAATACTAGAACATTGAGTATTATATACTTTGAATACTACACTAGGGCCATTCTCCACTCGTCAAATCACCATGACCAATTCTAAGAGAATGTATCCCAATGTTGAAACATCGAGACTCCCTTTTAGCTAGGGAGGTATCTTTTCCATGAAGTCTTCATCTTGTAGTCCACTGATTACTCTACAATCGAATAGTAGCACACAACTACTCTCCAGTGACACACAGTAACTACCAGTGGTACAGAACCATTGTAGTAGCACACAACTACTATCTAGAGGTACACAGTCTCCACCCGTGGTACACAACCACTGTCGTAGCACACAGTTATTTTCTAGAGATACACAGTCTCCGCTAGTGGTACACAACCACTGTAATAGCACACAACTATTGTCCAGAGATACAAAGTATCCATGATAGTCTCATGAATACGCATGTGTCCCGTATATGTCACTCACTCCACTAGGTGTCTCTTGATTACAAGGACCATTCTTCTTAATCTTGTCACTATCTATGACATAAGAAGAATGCTCGTCTTGTATCTCCCCACTCTGATCACTACTGTGAACACAGGGAGAAGGACCACTCTTCCCACTTTGGTCACTACTGTGAACTCAGGAAGAGTTCCTTCCCTGTACCATTCTCCCCACTTTTCTCACTACTGTGAACTTAGGGAGAACGACCATTCTCCCCACTCTGGTCACTACGTGTCAACTCAAGAAGAGTGTTCATCCTGGACCACTCTCTGCACTATGGTCACTACCTATGAACTCATATAGAATGTCTATCCATGGTACAAACCTAGAACATTCTCTCCACTCTAGTCACTACCTGTGGACTTAGAGAGAATGTCCATCCATCAACACTACCTTTGTCACTATAGAAAACCCTATTTTTTTCAGTTTTCCTCACTGGATACTCCCTCTTTGTGGGAGAACCCTCTTGCCACGAACCTCACTTTGTATTTTTCGATGTTGTCATTTGCTGCATTCTTGATCTTGTAGATCCACTTGGAAGTCACCACTGACTTCCCCTAAGGTCTTCGCAGAATTTCGCACACATCATTTTTCATACTGCGAAACATCTGCAAATGACGTGTGAAATGTTCAACCCCTTCACATCCATGAGCTGAAGAATAAGCTTGGGAGTATCCTTTTTCCTAACTGCCAAGTGATTCCACTGCACTTAAAAATCATTGATGGAGTTGAGGTGTCCATCTTTGTCAAGGGACGTTTGAGAAAACATATTTCCTGACAGCTCCACTTCTTCCAGACCATCCCATTCTTCAAATATTTTGTTTTTCTTATTGCATTCCTGCATCCATTAAAAAATTTAAAGTCCATCCACAGACATCAGGAACCACGATATTTCCGATGATTTATACAAGTCACAAGTTGAACTTTCCAAGTTTACCTTGTTGGATTGTTCCATTCTTTTATAGTGAATATAGCCATCGACGTCTAGAACTTCAAACACAAAGGACATTTGAATTTAATGGATATTTCTCTAAACTGAAACCAACATAGAAATTTTTCTTAACAAAATTAACACGCATAACACACCCTCACTCGATAAAATCTATGATGTACTGATTCATAATGGTAAGACCATTTCTATTCTTATATTTCTGATATGATTGACTTGCACACTACATAAATTCTTGCAGCAATCAGCAGACCAGTGTCTATTATATGGGCGTCTGATTTTTGCTCGTCAATTGCTCTGTTAAATCAAAAGAGCCTATGTTTTTTCTTTATTTCTTCTTTTATCATTCCCGTAGTTATAGAAACCCAACTGAGAAATATGACAGGGATTATGATTTACCATCATTTTTGTTTCCCGCTTTTCAATCTTGACTCTCCGATTGAAATGGGAAACGTAGTTAAGGGGAAATAAGCTCTTTAAATTGCGTTATCAATGATCGAGACATTGTTATTTTGCTATATTATTACTATATCATGAAACTTTCTTTCCCACCAAACTTCCTTTACCATGTTTATTGTTCATATAGTGAATGGAACGAGGTGAATCTGTTATTCCCATTATGCAAGTCAATGTAATTTGGGAGGACGACAGGTGATTCGTTAATTTTGATGCTACATCAACAAATTCCATGCCATGTGGTTCGTTGCATTCATTTAGGCATTCTCTTCTAAATGCGGTTTTTACTGTCTTTTTATGCAGTGAGTTCTCAGACATCTTCGACGTCGAGCATTTCAAGAAAATTCTCAAAGATGACGTCGCAACCGTTTTTCCACTGCCTTACACTCATTTGATGTCGAGGCCTGTGGAGGAGAAGATAAGTCCTCTCTGTGCTAGCCCCTAATGGATTCGATCTCGCTACCTCAGGTGGGTGAGCGCGTAATTTCTTCAATTTCTCTGAATCTCATCATGCGCAATAATGTATTTAGAATTTCCCAATTAAAATAGAAAGTTGACCATTATCTATCCATGGAAGTTGAAAAAAGAATGAGTTATGCTTCTTCGAGGATTAGATTCGAGACTCTCCAAGGATATTCCTTCCGATCTTCTAAAGCTCCGTTGCAAGGATAATTTTTTCTGTTCTCTTTTGCAATAGGCAGGTGAAAACGATAGACTTTTTGTTAATACAGTATCATATGTTTATGTTCTAGGTTTCCTTCTGCGCCTTAAGATTTGCAGCACCAATTCAAGCACTAGGAAACAAACTAGTGGAGAGAATGTTGAAAGAGGGTCCTTATATAGCTCTCCATTTATGGCTGGAGAAATATGTGTGGGTTAGAACCAGATGCCATAATTCTTGTTTCAATCTAGTACATGACAGTTCTCAGTTCTCCTTGTTGGTCCACTGAATTTATTCGACGCAACAACTAAAACAATGAATGGACAACCAATACACTATTGCAACAAATTGCAATGATCCACTCAACCTATCTACCATTTTGCTCTGTTACCATGTTGGTTTCTATATAAGATGATATACAATTGATACATTATTATAATAATTAGTGTTTCATATATATATATAACATATGGTGCCCATGCATGTAAGGATGTGTTCCTTACATAATAAATAACTACTTATTTATTATAAGTATTTATACTAAATTGGTCTCCACAATAAACACAACTTTTTACTTTTTACTTTTCACATTATGAAGACCAACCATAGTTACAAAATTCAACACTCTATCTATATTCTCAAAGTTGGTATCACATTATATTTATTAAAATCGAAAAATACAATTCCCATATTACATTTCTTGGACTTAGACGTATTCATATCTACATTATGCATTAATTAAAATGGGGACTATAAAATGAGGATTATAGTGGAGATGTTACAATTGATCTCCAAAGGAAGAATTTCTCCATCATTTCTACCATGCATGGATTTGGGTAGGTGGAGATGGACATTGCATTTGCGGGTTAGTCCAAGAAACATTATAAGATTGTGAATGGTCTTGAACAATAACTAAGGGGAAGGTTTCCAAGGTCACTTATGGAAAACAAGGAACATATGTTGGTTCTCTGCATTTTCTCCTTGATATCATAATTTTAATTCTAGTAGAGAGGGACATATTCTAGTGATATGATCCTGCTCACATATCCAACAAATATCAATGTTATCTAATGGACAAGCTTTCAATGGGTGTTTTCTTCTTCACTTAGAATACGATATTGACAAGGTTATTTCTACCTCTTTTCATTTCCTTTTTTCTTGTAGTGCGTATAGATTTGAACTCAAGGTGCTAGCCATATCAATATTAAAATATTCTAACTAGCTTCCAATATCAACCCAAGTGATGCCTCGTCCATATGTTTTAGTGATCCTAGTTGCAATGTCTCTAGGTCCCTTCGCTTGCATGGAGGTTCCTCTTTAATATTGTTTGCAAATACTACAAATATTATCATAGAGTAGCTAGGAAACATCTCTATTCCCCATCAAATTTAAAAGATCAATGCACACATTTATACTTCCTCTTAACAAAACAACTTGCAAGGTTTCTTTATCCCACTTGCGTGGTTTCGACCACCAGAAATTGTACTGGAATCGTTCTACATAATATTCCAAACTCTCATCTTCTTTCTGGGTCATCGTAAAGATCTCTTCCTTGTGATATTTTTCCTTGCAATAGTCTTGATAATCCTTGAGGAACGTCTTCTTCATGTCTTCCCAAGTTCCGATAATATTCCCACCAAGTCCCATAAAGAAGTGCATTGTTGCATTCTTCAAGATGGCGGGAAATAGTTTCAATTTCTAGGTATCTATAACATAATCGTAGCTTCTATAGAGGAAATTGAATTTGAAAAGTAATTTATCGAGACCCTCACTTTCCATATGATTTAATTTTGGTAGGGATGAGGGAGGGATATTCTTCAATTGTGCCACGCGAGTATTTAATATGGAATTCAAACGTGATGATTTCTTCCTTAGTGGATCTCGTTCCTTCTTATACTATCATATTATACCAAAGGTTTATATAATTAGTTATATATTGTTCTACTAATTTAGTAGAGAAGGTAGACTCATCTTTTGCTTGGATCAGTTTCGATTGAAATTCTATATCTAGTTTCCAACTGATAGGCTTTTCTAAAATTTCTATTTTTGTAGCAGGAAGTGCATTTTTTTCTTCAACTACTGCACTAGATCTTATTGTAGAATCATTTGGATTTTTCAATTCTATAGTTGGAGGTATTGTTTCATATTTTATTGTTGAAAATACTATTATTGTAGATCCAACTACATGTGACTTTTTGTGAGAGTTGGAGGTCCTTGCACCTCCTCTTTTGTTGATTTTCTTCAAGGTGGTTAGTAATTTCGGTGTATCTTACTCTGCCATAAAATAAACCTTTTGAATTTATATCTCTATTCATTGAATCAATATGATCTAATTCAAAACACTACATGGAAGATTGTATTGAGAAGGTTGTCAACAATTATTTATGCAGATCTCAATAATATGCATTTCCCTAAAACTAGTGCAATAAATACTTATTACGTCTTTGGTAACTCCCCGAAAATGATTCTAAAATGATGGGATATTTAATTACCTTTATAATTTATACAAAAATTAGATGAACAATTCTAAATTATTTTTTCAACCTGGGGTAATTGATTACTTGTGAGTTAACTTGCAATGTCTATGCAGGAAACACTTTACTATATTTCAATAATTTATTGTGAGGAAATGAGAGACACTTCCAAACTAAACCTAGCAAAGGAGAAGAAGATCTTTGAAGAACGTAAATGACAAAGCAATCACACAGTACACAAGATTTTACCCTAGAAACTGAAACTTGGAAAACCAACATTCCTTGAGTGTTTTTCTCTCTTGTTGTCTTATTCAATATGAATAAAAGGTTACATGTATAACCTTGTTCCACACCTAAGACAAAATCAACACCATACCCTGTTGACTGGGAAAGAACAAACTTGTAGCCAATATGGCTTACATATGCATGACCAACAACCTCCATCTAAAGTTTTCTCTAAAGACTGGCTATCCTATAATTTATTAATTCATTACCCTTTATGACCTTAGAAAATGCCCCCTTATATCCTTTACAACATGAAAAACCCTAAATACTTGGTGCACAAAAACAATTAGAGATCCATCCAGATCATTGGCTACAAATCTTGGAAATATCAGGATTATGTTACAGTCGACTCCAAGTCGTATTATTAGTCGGCCTTCATTCGATATTCAGTCAACCGCCACATGTGTACCTATCGAACTCATGTTGGTTGACCTTTTCGACTTGATGTTGATGCTGTTACCATGTCTAACTATCTCGACCTTCGAATTTGACTTTACCCATTTGATTCACATCGACCTTTGAGTTGTTTTCGATCCACCTCTACTTCGACCTTCAGTCGATTCACCACAACTAGACTTTGACTGCAAAGAGTATAACAACCCAAAATTCTCCCACTTGTTTTCTTCTTTGCTGAAACATGATATTCCTGAACTTTCATTCACAGACCCAGGGCAGCAATTCCCATTGCCTCTCTGCACCAAGAGAACTTCACATCACTCACAGACTTAGTCAATGAGTCTGCTATGTTTTCCAACATGTATACTTTCTCCAATAACACCTTGTTACTTTCCACCATCTCTATTATGAAAGGGTATTATACATCAATGTGCTTATTCTTCGAATGATAAGCATGGTTCTTTGGAAAAAATATTACGCTTTCATTGTCGCAACTTACTTTCATATCTCTTTGCTCGAACCCTATTTCTAAACAAAACCTTTGAAGCCATACCGCTTCTTTGCTTCCACGAGTGTCTACCATGTATTAAAATTATGTTGTTGACAAGGCTACAAGCACTTGTCACTTACTCATCTAGCTTATTTCTCCACCAAACATCTTGAAGACATATCTCTTGGTCGACCTTCATCGATCCATATCTCCAACCCATTCGGTGTCGACAAATCCATGTAAATTTAATTTACCATTGTCACCTCCAGGTATTCCTTGGTAGCATATATAATAGTCTTTCATGCCACACAAATTCCTAATTACTCTCTTGAAAAAATTCAAGTGTTCCTTTACAGGTGTTGACATGTACCTACTCAACACTTTCATTGCATGGGAAATGTTTGGTTAAGTGAAAACCATCGCATACATTAGACTACTAACAACACTTGCATAAGGAACACATGCCATGTACTGTATTGCTTCATGTGTATTTGGAAACTATTTAGTAGTAAGCCATTCCCCCACAGGAATTAGAACCTTCACTAGTTTTCAATACTGCATGTTGACCCGTTTCATAACTATTTCAATATACTTCGTCTGATTCAACCAGATGTTTCTAGTGGCTCGATATTTCTTAATCTCCATTCCTAGAATGAGGTTAGTTGCAGCGAGATCCTTCATGTCGAACTTGGAAGATAGTTTCTTCTTCACCTCCTTTATTGCTTCCATGTTGTTTTCAATCAACAACATGTCATTGCCATACAAAGCTACATATATGAAACGCCCACCTTCTTCCTTGGAATGTATGCAGTGATCATCTTTCCTTCTCACAAATCCTAAACTAAAGATGTATGTGTTGAACTTACGGTACCACATCCTTGGATATTGCTTCAAACCGTAGTGGGATATTTCCAGTTTGAACACCCTTGTTTTCCCTTTACTACAAATCCTTTAGGCTATTTCATGTAGATTTCTTCTTCTAGGCCCCCATGTAGGAATGTTGTCTTCACATCCATCTGTTCTATTTCTAGATCGAATGTTGCAGCCAAAAACATTAGTACTCTAATGGAAGTTAGTTTTGAAACATGGGAAAAAATATCACCGAAGTTGACTACCTCGACTTGGGAATAACCTTTCACTACCACTCAAGCATTGAACTTCTCGACTTCTCCTACAACATTCATATTCTTCTTGAATACCTATTTTCTACTTACAATATTTCTTCCACTGCGTAACTTGACTAAATCCCATGTCTCATTCTTGTGAAAGGATTCCATCTCTTCGACCATGGTGTCCTTCTAGAGTTTACACTCTTCCTAGCTGACTTGGGCTCATCATCAATGGAAGTTAGCATGAATGCAGAATGAAAGTCTGGAGGACTATACCTTTTGACTGGTTTTCTTACTTTTTTTTACTTCATTACCACCGCATTATGTTGTTCCACCTCTTCCTCAATTCCAATCAACTCATTTGAATCAGCTTCTTTGTTCTTTAGTTCAAACCACATCATCTCAAGATTATTCTCGGTATAAACGATTTCCTCAGTCTCAGACTTACCTCCGACTTCTTTGGAGACTACATCTTGGTTGTACACTTTTCTCCGTGATGTATGATCCCATAGCTTATATCATTTCATTCCTTCTTTGTACCCAATGAAAATACATTTGACTGCCTTCTTTTCTAGCTTGCTCCTCTTTTACTTGGGAACATCCACAAATGCATCATAGCCAAATAATTTGAGATGTGTAACTAAAGGAATCTTACCCGACCATACCTTATGTGGAGTCATGTCGACTAGCACCGACAAAGGAAACATATTCACTCGATATATTGCAGTGTCGACTACCTTCACCCATAATGTTTTTGGGAGACCAACAACACTGAGCATACTCCTTGCCTTATCCATCAATGTTATGTTCATTCTCTCGAAAAATCAATTTTGTTGTGGGGTATATGGTGTGTTATTTTCGCATGCTATTCCACACAACTTACAAAACTGATCAAATTATTTTCTACAGAATTCACCACCATTGTCAGTTCTCAACACCTTAATTTTCTTATCTGTCTGGTTTTCTAGAGGAGATTTAAACTCTTTAAATTTCTCGAAAACCTATGATTTCTTTCTTAGGAAATATATTTTTGTCTTCCTGGAAAAATCATTTATGAAGGAGACACAATAAATGGATCCATCAAGTGAAGGCGTTGAAATCGGGCCAAACACATCACTATGCACCAATTCTAGAATTTCATTTTCCCTTGTCACTCTAGATGGAAACGTCACCCAACTTTGTTTTCCATATATGCAATGTTCACAAAGTTCGACTTCTAAACCAGATTCAGGAAAACCTTTGACCATACCTTTGTTATGCATAGCTCAAAGTATTTTTTCTCCAATGTGTCCTATCCTCTCAAGTCATAGCCTAGTTGGGTCAAATTTATCATGTCTTGTAAAGTTGGTTTGTACCAACTCATCCTGAGTGGGTTGAGTTGAGTCAAAATCGAGTCGACTTCAGGAGAAACGATGTTGTTGCATCCAGTTGAGTCGACATTCCCTAACAACTTGTATAAGGTTCCAATTTTAACTCCTTTCATGAAGACCATCACACCTCTGACCATATTGCATGAATCCTTATGAAACATAGTGTGTACCCCAGTATCACTCATTTTACTGACAGATATTGGATTTCATTCCAAACCTGGAATGTGTAGCACACATTGAAGGGTTTTCTCCCTCCCATCCTACAGTATCATTTGAAGTCTTTCTCATCCGAAAATTTTGGTTGTCAATTTGTCCCCTAGGAAGACATCACTTCCATCATATCATTCAGACTCGCACAACCATTCTCTATGCGGTTTCATATCATAGGATGCTCTTGATTTGATCAACCAAACACCTTCATCTGACTGTGTACTAGTCGACACCAGTTACACATCACCTCCCTTATCTAGGGTTTTCTTTCTCTCAATCGACTTCGTTTTGTCAGATCTCGTACTAACTTCCATCGCCCCAGACTTACATTCCTTTTTGTAATTCCTATATTTACTACATTTCCATCATATTCTTGATGTGACCTCTTCCTGTAGAAACCCTAACTCAATTTCTTGAATAACTCTTTAGGTGATTTCATTCCTCTAGAGGTGACATTTTTCCTCTCCTAGGAAAAATGTTTGGCATGTGGGGGCTAGGTTAAGTCTTCTAAGTAATATTATAGGCCTTTAAAGTTTGATCTCTCCCATATGGCATGTGAGCCCTTGGCATCTACCTGTGGTATTCAAGCCCCATGGAAGCCCAAGCTAGACTTGTTCTTCCAAAATTGTCTACTAACTAGGTCCTGCAAAGACAAATAAGCATGCCCTCCAAGGATCTTAAGTCATAACATCATGATAATTGAATCCAATCAATAAATGAGCCACCTAATCATGTGCATCAAAGATCACTATGTCAAACAATTAAGTTCTCAAATACATTATGTAACTTGTCAATATTGAATATGGGAGGGTTGACGAGGTGTCCTATGGGGTATATCTTTCCCTAGGTAAAGGAGAGTTTCCAAGATATCCCTCTCTAAGCCATGTAAAATGGGTGAAGTGGTTATGGTCAAGACTCAATGGGCATAGAGATCATGACATACAAGAGGTCGTAGTGTCTCATTCATGGGTTCCTTTGTAGAGGGTGTGTGCTACCTTCATCCACAAAGGAATTTTTCCAAGCCCATTATTTTTCCATTCTTTCATTCATTCATAAATTCAAGGAAAGTTTGAAGGCCACTTCCCTGGCATGGTGTCTATATGATGGCAGTGTCACCCATAAAAACCTAGTCGAAATGAGAAGGCTGGCTTGTGATGAGACCCCCTTTCTCTCAGCCATGCAACTGAGAGCCACTACCCTAGATTGGTGATGAAATGATGGTAATTTCATACCACTAGATATTAATGGACATGATAGGATAGTTCATGATGAAGCATCATATCCTGCAACTAACCTTTTAAGCATTTAATCATATTTTTTGTGGGTCCCCCTTTTCTCAAAGATAAGTGTTTCATTGTTTTCTTGGGTGATCGTTGGGTGAAGAATCTAGAAGGTTCATACATACGCTTTTATATTTTACCCAACATCAATCCCCATGGGCATTCATCCCCTTCCTCCCATAGAATGAGGGACAATCCCTTCTTGGTTCAATACACCCTAAAATCCGAAGAGATAAGGAAATGGGGGGAAATAGTGATGGAAATTGGTAAGTATGGTTAGGAATGGTACGATGGCTCTTCAATGGATTTCCTAGTAGAAAAACCATCCCCAAGGAAGACCACTTACTAGGGTACAATGTCAGCTACCAAGTTGAAGAATGGAAAAAGGCATAATGTCCAAGCATATATCATGAAATCTAAAGAAATCTAAGATACAACATACTTAAATTCCTTAACTATTGAAATGATGCTCACCATAATATTGACTTGTACCTCATGGATCAAGGCCCACTACCTTCCAGAAGACAATTGATGTGGTGGATGCCATCTAAAAATATGTGACCTCTTTGGTGGTGAGAAGGGTCTCCATCTGTGCGAAACGATGTTGTTGGTGATGTAGTCTCTCGGTACTCCATATGGGCAACCCAAGGGCCTCGAGACATAATCTCATTATTTATCCATAAAATGGGGATGAAACACCTTGTAGCCATGACTACGTTATCTCAGGAGTCTAGCAAAGAACATAATAGGATTATACACTTCTCCTCCTCAGTGATTTTAATATCCGCTGATGAGAATTGTCTTAAAATGGTGTTAAACACATTTAAATGCTCAGTCAACGAACTTCCATCACTCATTCTCATAAAGATACAATTTCATTCTAAGAAACAACTTATTTACCAAATATTTTGACTTGTATGAGCTTCCCAACTTGTCCCACAGTTTCTTGGCTAAATATTCACCAAAGACATTCAACAGTACCGAATTTGCAAGACAAAGTTGAATCATACTTCTTTCTCTTCTTTCGAGTTTCTCCCATTCTTCCATCGACATGCATGTCGACTAGGTACCTAGATAGATCGTTGTCCATTGTTCTCGATCTACAATAATATCTTCCATTTTAAGCTTCCAAAGCTCAAAATTCTAGCCATTGAATTTTTCTATCTCTATTCTTTAACTTCTTGCCATTCTTTACCACGATATTTAACACAATTTATGATTTACAGCTCTTACTGTACCTAGGAATTAGTTCTCAAATTCAAGATTGGTAAATCAAGATCTGATACACTCGGCAAAGAAAGAATAACACGGATCTGATACCACTTGTCAGGAAATGAGAGACACTTCCACACTAAACCTAGCAGAGGAGAAGAATATCTTTCAAGAACGTAAATGACAAAGCAATCACATAGCACATAGATATTTTACCTTGGAAAACCAAACTGGGAAAACCAACATTCCTTGAGTGTTTTTCTCTCTTGTTGTCTTATTCAATATGAATAAAAGGTTACATATCTAACATTGGTCCACACCTAAGACACAATCAACATCATACCCTATTTCCTATGTAAGAACAACCCTGTATCCAATCTATCTTACATTTGCATGACTTGCAAGCTAAATATAAATATTTCTCTAGAGATTTACTATCCTACGATTTATTCATTCATTATCCTTTAAGGCCTTACAACACGCCTCTTTATAGGATTTACAATAGGAAAAACCCTAAATACTTGGCGCCCAAAAACAGTTACAGATCCATGCAGATCATTTTCTACAAATTCCGCAAATCTTTGGATTTTGTTATAGTCGAATCCAAGTCCTATAACTAGTCGACTACATGTCAGCCTTCATTTGATCTTCAGTCACCCACCACACATTTGTGTGTCAAACTCATGTTGGTTGACCTCTTCAACTTTTTATTGATTCATTTACCATGTCTAACTTCCTTGACGTTCGACTTCGACTTTACCGAGTTGATTCACCTCAATATTTGACTTGTTGTCAATCCACCTTGAATTCGACCTTCAGTTGATTCACCTCGACTAGAATTTCACTGCAAATAATATAACAACCCAACATTTATCTATCATGATATTTTACTAAAGTGATTCATATAAGGATTATTAAAACTGATAAGATAGAACTTTTCAAACACATCAAAATATGCTTACATCAATTATAAATCATGTATTGAAGTCTCAATTCAATTATCAAGAGATAAATGATGATGAGAAATGACATTATAAATGTTAATCACACAAATATGCTTACATCAATTATAAATCATGTATTGAATTCTTTGTTAATTATGAAGATATAAATGATGATATGCAACCACACTCTAAACATAAATCACACTCTAATTATGAATATATGCTTACATTAGTTAGAACTCTTGTATTGAATTATATATGAAGGGATAAACGATGACTATAAATCACACTCTTTGTATTATAAATTAATCAACTTTAGAGGAAGAGTAAGAAAATATAACATGTGCAACTATAATCTACGGTCTAAAAAAAATATAATACAACCCAAAGAAATAAAACAAAACACATGTTCCTTATTCATTGGGCCCTATCCCCGTACATTAGGGTGTTGGTAGAGATACAATAGCTACCTACTTAATTCAAACACACATTAGATTGCATGATGATGCTCTATACACAACCATTGAATTACCAAAACAATTTGTCTATCATACTATACAATTCCCTTAGTATTTATCATTCTCTCCATGCCCTTCTATACAGCCAAGCCACACCGAATTGGTGTATAAGACCCCTTTGTTTGTGGGACAAGGGACCCCCCTCCACCTTTTGAATGGTAAAGTGTACGGAGGTATACATACCCTACCCCCCTCTGGATTTGAACTTGTGACCTCTTAAAAGGAAACACATATTCTTAACCATGAGGCCCACTGAGACTATATATATATATATATATATATATTCAAGAATATTAAATCTATGGTCTGATACACAATTATACATTAATATTATCTTCCTTCCTAGCTACACAATCTTTCAATATTCAAAATGAGGAACTCGATTATGTGCTATTTGTGTGATCAACAACAATCCATATAAGAAATATTTTAACTAAAATTA
>ML795243.1:46014-78428 GCA_009831015.1 Picea engelmannii
GTTCTAACCCACACATATTTCTCCAGCCATAAATGGAGAGCTATATAAGGACCCTCTTTCAACATTCTCTCCACTAGTTTGTTTCCTAGTGCTTGAATTGGTGCTGCAAATCTTAAGGCGCAGAAGGAAACCTAGAACATAAAGATATGCTACTGTATTAACAAAAAGTCTATCGTTTTCACCTGCCTATTGCAAAAGAGAACAGAAAAAATTACCCTTGCAACGGAGCTTTTGAAGATCGGAAGGAATATCCTTGGAGAGTCTCGAATCTAATCCTCGAAGAAGCATAACTCATTCTTCCATGGATAGATAATGGTCAACTTTCTATTTTAATTGGGAAATTCTAAATACATTATTGCGCATGATGAGATTCAGAGAAATTGAAGAAATTACGCGCTCACCCACCTGAGGTAGCGAGATCGAATCCATTAGGGGCTAACACAGAGAGGACTTATCTTCTCCTCCACAGGCCTCGACATCAAATGAGTGTAAGGCAGTGGAAAAATGGTTGCGACGTCATCTTTGAGAATTTTCTTGAAATGCTCGACGTCGAAGATGTCTGAGAACTCACTGCATAAAAAGACAGTAAAAACCGCATTTAGAAGAGAATGCCTAAATGAATGCAACGAATCAGATGGCATGGAATTTGTTGATGTAGCATCAAGATTAACGAATCACCTGTCGTCCTCCCAAATTACATTGACTTGCATAATGGGAATAACAGATTCACCTCGTTCCATTCACTATATGAACAATAAACATGGTAAAGAGCTTATTTCCCCTTAACTACGTTTCCCATTTCAATCGGAGAGTCAAGATTGAAAAGCGGGAAACAAAAATGATGGTAAATCATAATCCCTGTCATATTTCTCAGTTGGGTTTCTATAACTACGGGAATGATAAAAGAAGAAATAAAGAAAAAACATAGGCTCTTTTGATTTAACAGAGCAATTGACGAGCAAAAATCAGACGCCCATATAATAGACACTGGTCTGCTGATTGCTGCAAGAATTTATGTAGTGTGCAAGTCAATCAGATCAGAAATATAAGAATAGAAATGGTCTTATCATTATGAATCAGTACATCATAGATTTTATAGAGTGAGTGTGCTATGCGTGTTAATTTTGTTAAGAAAAAATTCTATGTTGGTTTCAGTTTAGAGAAATATCCATTAGATTCAAATGTCCTTTCTGTTTGAAATTCTAGACGTCGATGGCTATATTCACTATAAAAGAATGGAACAATCCAACAAGGTAAACTTGGAAAGTTCAACTTGTGACTCGTATAAATCATGGGAAATATCGTGGTTCCTGATGTCTGTGGATGGACTTTAAATTTTTTAATGGATGCACGAATGCAATAAGAAAAACAAGATATTTGAAGAATGGGATGGTCTGGAAGAAGTGGAGCTGTCAGGAAATATGTTTTCTCAAACGTCCCTTGACTAAGATGGACACCTCAACTCCATCAATGATTTTTAAGTGCAGTGGAATCACTTGGCAGTTAGGAAAAAGGATACTCCCAAGCTTATTCTTCAGCTCATGGATGTGAAGGGGTTGAGCATTTCACACGTCATTTGCCGATGTTTCGCAGTATGAAAAATGATGTGTGCGAAATTGTGCGAAGACCTTAGGGGAAGTCAGTGGTGACTTCCAAGTGGATCTACAAGATCAAGAATTTGACCCATAAAGTCTTCTTTTCAAAATTTTCATTTTTCACTTTCCTCAACTAACGTGTGTCCAAAAGTTGAGCTTGCGCTGTTGAAAGTACATGCTTTCCGCAGCTAAGGAACACTTTCCATAAGTCTTTGCGCTGTTGAAAGTGACGAATTTCAAAAGGTGCAAAAATCAGCCTTGCGGGTCATGCGCTGTTGAAAGTGCATACTTTCCGCAGCGATGGAACGGTTTTTCGAAGGACGTGCACTGTTGAAAGTGCATACTTTCTACAGCTAAGGAGTGTTCTTTAAAAAGTGGTGCGTTGTTGAAAGTGCATACTTTCCGCAGCTAACAAGGATTTTCTACAGAGTCGCGCGCTGGTGAAAGTGGCAAGCGAACAGTCGACAGAGGCGTTTTCCACGGGCCGTTGTTGAAGAAAGCGGGAATCACGTGCGTGATATCCACGTCTGAAGGTAATGATGATATGATCACCCCACGTCAGGAAAATCCAAAATATGCGTTGATGAGAGTGGGTAATGATAGAAACTCAATTATGCATGTCAGAATAGGACTGTAATTCGAATCCAGCCCAGAACTCATGCTCAACACTCATGGCATCCGGGATGGCAAGTTCGAGTTTGGTGATGCAGGTACAGAGGAGGTTCCGTCGGCCTGGCAACATCAAATCAAACAGTGGTTTACATATCACAAATCATCTCTGGAAATCTTTTGAAGTTTCATTTGTTTCAAAACAGAGCCGAAGTCCGAACTGCTTTCAACAGCGCAGAACCTCAGCTCGACTGGCAGTTACAGGGGTTACAAATTATCGGGATTTGCAAGCTACATAATGGTGAGAAAACGCAGCGGTGCTCTACTCAAAAGAGAGTTGGATAACCTGTCCTTTTTACAAACACATCCCGAAGTGCAGAAGCATTTTTCGAATGCAGGGTGTATGGAATTCGTCGAAAGGTTGCAAGTTGGGTGCCACCAGGCTATAGCAGAAGCCTTTGCCAAGACTTTCGATGGCAATAAAGCTCGCGTTGGGTTAATGGAAATCAAAGTGGATGAGGCTTTCATTACCATAGCTACAAGTTTACCCAGAACTAGTCAGAGCTGGTTTAAAACCACTACTCCCAAAAATTTGGATTTCAGAGTTTATTTGAAAGAGGGGTACAGGCACAAAGCATGGAAAAAAGGTTTGCTAGTTTCATATCTAGATGAAGAATGGCAAGAATTGTTCAAAGGTATCCAATTGTACATTACCTCACAGGGAAGATATGATAAACTGATGATGTACCACTTCAAACTACTGGATCATTTCACAGGCAAGACCCCTATTAATTTGTCTTATTTCCTATTTCAAAGTTTGACTAAGGTTTGCAGGAGGATTAGAGCTCAACCCTTGAGCATGAAAACTACTCTGTGTCACCTCAGCCTCATAAAATTGATTATCCTGGAGGAATTGAAACAACAGGGAAGGAGCTGGGAGCACTTTCTTTTCTGGGAAGGTTTTGAAATCCAGAACCAGACTGCAAATGAACAGATGAAGGGTTCAAAGAAACAATCATCTCCTCAAAGCAGTTCAATAAAAATAAGGACCCTGCCAGGGCCTTCAAAAGACAGAATATCTGGAGCAAAGAATCACAAGTTGAAGAGAAAGTTGAACTTTGAGAAGACCACAGAGCAGAGTACACAGTAGAATACAGGGCATCCTACAGAGCAGAGTACAGGGAAGAATATACTTAACTTGCCCTATTCAAATTCAGAATCTGAGCAGCAAAATCAATGCTCGGTCATCAAGAGTTCTGAGCAGTCAGCTGAGTGTGCACAGAACTATGAAACCTTCAATTAGACAGAACAAGGAGAATCATCACAAAACCCCAGATCAAAGAAGTCTCAGAAGATCAAACATCTCAAGGAGGTAATCGCCCAGCAAGAGGTCTTGGAGTGGGTGATTAAAGAAAGGTATAAGAAGTTGTCTGATAACTTCGCCAAAACCAATGCTTCATTCGAAAGATTGACTAAGTAAAGTGTTAGAGAGAAGAAGAGGAAGAAAAAACTCACCAAAGACTACAACAGCTTGTGGTGGCTTACCAAACGCCTCAAAAGGAAGATAAGGAAGTTGAAACAAAAACTAAGCCAAAAAACCCATCCAGATCTGAGGGTACTCGCTCAAGCTGTCGTTAATATGCAAGGTGAGAAATCGAATACCCACTGAGTTTTGTTTGAAATCAAAATTCGGAGGTGAAAATTCATTTTGTGCACAATCGGGACTTTCAACAGCGCAAGGCTATTATTTTATTACCCGTTAGTTGTGGAAAGTGACGGCTTTCAACAGCTAACCCACGAAAAATATAAGGAATGCGCTGTTGAAATTTGGAGAACTAAGTTTTGAAGCCAAGGACAGCACAGTTCATTCCAAACAGGTTTTGAAGGTGCTTCAGTGTATCAGTGGGCTATTAGATCGCATGTAGGAAGTTCAACATCAGGGATTCGAGAGATTTTTTGGTAACACATGCAAAACCATTTCCTAAAAAATCGACCATAAACGTTGGGAAATCGAACAGTCAAATACAAGTGTCCTGCTATTTTCACCACATTGCAGATACCAAGAGTTGAAGGATGCAGATGGCGATTTTGGAGATTGAAGACAGTTCTACTATTAAGTTTAGTTGTTAGAGACTTTATTTTCAAGTTGTTTAGATAGAATTGAGTTGTCTTTATTAAATACAGAACCATGTTTTTAGGATCTGTATAACTGTTTGTAAGAGGCTATAAATACCTGTTTTTGATGTGAAACAAGGGTTCGATTCTGGAGACTATAATATGCTTTTGTACTCAGACTTTCATCGTTAATACAGATCACAGGTTTCTTTCCATTTTGGTATCAGTTTTTCATATTTCTTCTTCACTGTTATCTTGTTTTCAAACCTTGAATAGTTGTTATCCTATTGTTTGGTTCATGACATGATAATTAGTTTCTTAAGTTGTTTATTCGACCCTACTTCGTACTGGTTTATGAACAATATTTTCTTCATCCACTGAAAGCTATTTTGATGATTAACCAATCTTAGAAAGCACTGTCTATTTGATTACCATTGTGATGTCTGAATGCCATAAGTTGAATTGAGTTATCCCATTGATCCACATTTACAAAATACAAAAACATTCATTTCTCAAGTTACCAAGCACCTTTGGTCTGCAACCACAAAGGGTTTCTTGGAGTGATAACAAATTGGCACCGTTGTCGGGGAGAGGAGATCGAAGCTCAGCTTCTCTGGGAGACGACATAGATCTAATTCTTGATGATAGACAAGAAGTAGACATTATCAGGTTGTACATTTTCTATCTGGCAACTCCATTGAAACGAAGTGGCTCCAAAAGAGCTCACACGAGGGCAAACCCAGAAGGCCCATTGACATAAGTTCCTGACCCAGAAAAGATCATCAACAAGGGCAAAGCTTTGCAAAGACAGGCTTATGGATCTGCAAGTGCAATTGATTCAGGTATTCCAACTGATACTCATCATTCCATATATGAAAATTCTTTGGTTGAATCCCCTACTAAAATTCAAAATTCCCAGGAAATAAAAATTTCATCTCAAGTTTCTAAGGTAGAAGAACCTTCTTTTTCTTCTAATATTACTGATTCTGTTCCCGAGATTTATATTTCATCCCATCCAAAAGAATTCAATACAGAATCCTCCAAATAGAGAGAAACTTCCTCTTCATCTTCTTTTGATTCATCACCTATCAAACCTTCGAAAGGTGTTTTACACACTTACACTAATCTGCCTGTCCTTGAAGAAATTCTCCATGATCTGTCCTCTAAAGGACAAGAAAATCTAGCTTTGTTGCTCAGTCAGTTTTATAAAGCTTCTTATTTTCCACCTACTTCTGAAACTTCTGCTCAGGGTGAAGTAAAACAACCATTCTTTTCTAACTCAGGAAACTCATCTCCTCCATCATCTCCTATGAGTTCCTCATCTCCTCCATCATCTCCTGCAAGTTCCTTGTCTGTGTCAATCACCAAGACTGTCATGGCTTCCCCTTTGACCAGAATGGAACAAATCTTGGCAAACATATATGCCCCACTTGTCTTGCCAAATCCCCTGTCTGCCATGCCAACAGGTGACTACCAGAAATATATGCCAAAGTTTACAGGAGCAGGGGAGTATACTACTGAAGAACACATTGAAGCATTTTATGCTTATGCAGAAAACATAAATATTTCAGAAGAAGATGTGTGGACTAGAGTTTTTGTTTAGAGTTTGGATGGCCAAGCCCGAAAGTGGTTCAAAGAGCTACCGGTAAATTCAATCACTGGCATTGAACAATTGGATGAAGTATTCTTGAAGCATTGGGGAGAAAGAAGAGATCTGTTATACTACATTTCTGAGTTTGGAAATTTGAAGAGAGGAGATGGAGAATCGGTCTCAGACTTTATCAAGAGATTCAATAAAATGTTTGGTAAGATCCCTGCAGAGATTAAACCAAGCGATGCATTGGAAAAGATCACATTCTCTGCGGCCTTTGATGCAGAGTTTTGTCTTATCCTTAGAGAAAGACAATCAGCCACGCTTGCTTTAATGCAAGATGGTTCTCTTGAAGTTGAGTCAAACATCACAACATCTCAGAAGCTTAAAGGAAGGGATGAAAAGAAGAAGTCTAATGTCGAGTCCTCTTCTTCTTCTAACAGTCAAATGGAAAAGATGGCTAAGATGTTGGACAGTCTAACATCAGAAATGTCAAAGTTGAAGGTTCACAATCATCCACCAGCAAGAGCAAAAGAGCCAAATGCTTTTGCCCCCAGAAATCCAAATGCTTTTCCCTATAGAAGAAATAATCCACAAACTCAGATTCTGCAAAGAGATAGGAATTCTAATGAAGATCAAAGGATAAAAGTCCCTCTTCAGAATGTAGTAATGGAAGAAGACAATGGCGGAGATCAAGAGGATGGGGAAGGCGACATTCATTGTGTTGGAGAAGAGACAGGGAAGTCTTATTTAACACAACAAGATTATGAGGAATCATTAATGACTCAACAGACAGAAGATGATCTCCTTGGTGATGGAATTTTCACAGCAGAGGATAAAAACAGATACAACCTTCGATCTAAATCTAATGTTGATGCATCAGCCTCTCATGCAGAGGCTATTGCCCATGTCAACCAAAAAGACCATACATCAGAAGATCAGCCAGCAAAGTCTTCAAAGGTGAAAGCACCAGCTCCTCCCAGGAAGACTGATGTCCCTGTCAACCAACAAACTCCAGAGAGTCAGCCTCCTGTTGAACAACAAAAGAATCAAGAAGCCCCTTCAAGTCAGGTAAAGATTTTTGATAAAACTGCTGATAAGGTTCCATATTCTTTTAATTTCGAGGCTGAAATACAAAAGATTAAGATTCCTATTCCTCTTGTTGAGCTGATGAAAAATGCGATGTTTAAAAAGGATATCCTCAAAACTTTAGATCCCCAGTCAGTATCTCATTCTGCTGATATCCTCAACATTTATGATGATAAGCCAACCATCACTCTGGGCCAAATGGTAGAAGACAGAGATGAAAGTTGTCCTCCCTTCTATTTCTCTTTAAATATTCATGAAAAAACACTGCACAATTGTTTGTTGGACTCCGGTGCTTCACACAACTTGATGCCCAAAGATGTCATGGATGAGCTTGGGTTGGAGATCACCAAGCCTTATCATGACCTTTTCTCCTTTGATTCTCGAAAAGTCAAATTCCTTGGGATGATTAAGGATTTGGCTGTAACCTTGACCCAAGAATCAATGAAGACAATGGTGATGGACATAGTGGTGGCTGACATACCCCCAAAATTCGGATGTCTTCTATCAAGATCATGGATGAAGAGGCTAGGGGGCACTC
Source organism: Picea engelmannii (assembly GCA_009831015.1). Lineage (NCBI taxonomy): Eukaryota > Viridiplantae > Streptophyta > Pinopsida > Pinales > Pinaceae > Picea > Picea engelmannii. The sequence goes on from ML795243.1 coordinate 53,552, forward strand.
TTCAAATGGATCTCTCTTATGCTACCATCCCTATTTTCGGAGGGGTGAACAGAAGACTTTACAGGGAATCTCAGTTGGCATATGTAATCAGTGTTGAGAAGAATCCATCCAATCATCCTATTTTTGCAGTCGACACAGATATGGGCTCTTGTATCTTGCAAATTGATGATTCACTACCTGACACATTACTGCTCAGAAAACCCATAGATCAGATCACAGTTCAGCCCAAAGAAACAGTAGAGGATGATCTCTGGACCATGTTCTTTGACGGTGCTTGCACTAAGGAGTCAGCTGGAGCAGGAGTGGTATTCATTTCTCCCTCTAAGAAAACTTCTCATTTGTCCTTTAAACTTGATTTTAAAGTGACTACTAACATTGTTGAGTATGAAGCACTACTTTTGGGGCTGAACGCAGCAAGGGAGAAGGGCATTAAGAAATTGCAGGTGTTTGGAGATGAAGATTTGATTATTCAGCAGGTGAATAAGTCTTTTCAAGCCAAGCATGTCAGGCTGAAGGTGTACAGAGATGAAGTACTGAAGGCAATTAGTGATTTTGCAGATTTTAAGATTTCATTTGTACCTAGAGCCATGAATGAATTGGATGATTCGTTGGATGTGTCCGCTTGTGCATTCATACCCCCTCTGCCTCACAAATTGTCTTACAAAATTCAAGTTAAATATAGGCCCTCTCTTCCTGATAATGTAAAATTTTGGAAATTTTTTGAGGACGATGCTGAACTCAACCAATTCCTTGCAGTGATAGATGAGTTTGTAGATATGCAGATTGATCAGGAGAACGAACATGACAATGAAGTTGAGCAGCCAAAGCTCAAGAGAAAATTTGCATCTCATGAAATAGTTCAGCTGTCCACCAACAAAATTCCTAAAGGTTTGGTCCCGTTGGAAAGGTTGTTCGACAACAACGATGTGGCTGTCAAATTGCAAAGTGAGGAAAACGAGTCAGATGTTTTCCAGTATAATGTGGCCAGTGGGCAAGATCCCAAACATGTCAACTTGGCCTCACATTTGTCTGAAAAACAAAGGGCTGATTATGGAGAATTGTTGAAGGAATTTGCAGACATCTTTGCTTGGCAGTATGGGGTTTTGAAAACTTTTGACGTAGAAGTGATTCAACATAAAATTCCCTTGAATAAAGACACCAAAACATTCAAGCAGAATCTTAGATCCTTCAACCCTTTGTTTCTGCCCACAATGGAAAGAGAAATTAAGAAACTGTTGGACGTCCGCATTATCATTCCTCTCAGGTATTCAGAATGGATTGCTAATCTTGTGCCGGTTAGGAAGAAGAATGGGGAGATCAGACTCTGCGTCGAATTCAGAAATCTGAACAAATTCTCTAGGAAAGAAAACTACCCTCTGCCGAAAATGGAGCATATGTTGCAGAAGGTGTCAGGATCGAAGGTAATGTCCTTTATTGATGGGTTTTCCGGATACAATCAGATTGCTGTCCATCCGGAAGACAAAGAAAAAACTGCCTTTACTACTCCATGGGGTACGTTTATGTACGAGAAGATTCCCTTTGGATTGATGAATGCAGGGGCGACATTCCAAAGGGAAATGGACATTGCTTTCATTAGGGAGAAAGATAAATTTGTCCTGATTTATCTTGATGATATCACTGTTTTCTCAAGCAGCCACGAACTTCATTTGCATCATTTAAGAAGGACATTTCTGAAATGTCGAAGGTATGGCATCTCTCTTAATCCGAAAAAATAAAATTTTGCACTTAAGGAGGGAAAGTTACTTGGGCATATTGTTTCAGCTGTCGGGGTTAAGATTGATCCAAAGAGGGTAGAAGCAATTAAAAATCTGTCTCTTCCTAGATCAAAGAAAGACATTCAGTCTTTCCTTGGGACTATTAATTTTGTCAAAAGATTCATCGTAAATTTTGTTGAACTCACAAAGCATATCACTGCTATGTTGAGGAAAGACTCTGAGATAAAGTGGACTGAAGCAGCCAGACATTCATTCAATGCCATCAAGGAAGCTATCACAACAACCCCTGTGTTGATCAGCCCTAATTTTTCCAAGGTATTTTACATTTTTTCATTTGCTTCCAATGATACGATCGCAACAGTACTCTTGCAGAAGAATGATGATGACCAAGAGCAACCGGTTGCCTTCTTTAGTAAGGTCTTGAGGGACGCAAAGGTAAAGTATGAGTTGTTGGAAAAACAAGGCTATGCACTTGTCAAGTCACTGAAATATTTCAGGGTCTACATTCTTCAGGCAAAGGTAATAGATTTTGTTTCCTCTAGTTCAGTTAAAGATGTTCTTGTCCAACCTGACATTGATGGCAAAAGGAGCAAGTGGATAGCCAGATTGATTGAGTTTGATGTTGAAATCAAACCAGCAAAGCTAGTCAAAGGCCAGGGTCTTGCCAAACTCCTGGCGGAGGAGAATTGCAAGCTGCTTGACATAAATCTAATGAGTATTGATGCAGAAAATGTTTCGTCTTCAGAGAACAAAGAAGGTAAAGGAATGCAGGCTTCATCTCATCTAGCTGATTGCAAGTGGTACAACCATATCATTCAGTTTTTGCAGACTTTATCAGTCCCATCAGATTTGACAAAGACTCAAAGAAGGGCTTTGAAGCTCAGAGCTATAAATTTATGCATCAATGATAATTTGTTGTTCTGGAAGAATCCCATTGGTTTGTTGTTGAGGTGTGTAAATCAAGAGGAGGCAGCTAAAGTCATGCGTGAACTTCACACTAGTGAATGTGAAGGACATCACTATTGGAAAACCACAACACACAAAATCTTAAGATCTGGCTACTATTGGCCATCCTTATTTTCAGATATACATGAGTTTGTGAAAACATGTGACAAATGTCAGAGATTTGAAGGTAAACAACAACTAAAGTCTCTTCCTCTCAAACCTGTAGTGGTCACAGGGCCTTTCCAGCAGTGGGGCCTGGACTTCATAGGTGAGATTCATCCACCTTCTAGTGGTCAACATCGGTGGATCCTGGTTGCCACCGATTACTTTACAAAGCGGATTGAGGCTATTCCCACCCGGAATGCCAATCACACTTTCATCATAAACTTTCTGCAGGAGAACATATTCACTAGATTTGGCTGCCCCAAGAGATTGGTCACTGATAATGCTGCTGCATTCAAAGATAAACACTTGGTGAAATTGTGTGAAGAGTTGGGAATTCAGCTGGTACATTCCACAGCCTACTATCCATAAGAGAATGGTTTAGTTGAGTCATCAAACAAGAGTTTAGTCAGAATCATAAAGAAGTTGCTTGAAGAAAATGCCAGAGGTTGGGATTCCAAACTGAAGTTTTCCTTGTGGGCTGACATGCTAACATGTAAGAAATCAATTGGTACATCTCCCTTCAAGTTGGTATATGGTATTGAGGCCATATTTCCTATTCAACTTGCATTACCAGTTGCAAAATTCTTACAAGAAACTGATTCTGAACCAAGTGATTTGACTAGGAGGATTCATAATTTGATAGAACTGCATCAAGATAGAGAGCAACTCTTGGAAAAAACTGAATTGCATCAGGAAAAGATCAAGCAAACTTTCAACAAGAAAGTCAAATTAGATGTCTTCAAAACAGGGTATATGGTCTTAAAGTGGGATGCAGCAAGACAGGAGAAAGGGAAACACGGAAAATTTGAGGCTCTTTGGACAGGTCCTCTTGTCATAACAGGGGTTCAGTAGAACAATACCTTTGTTCTAAAAACTCTTTCAGGCGAACCAGTATCAGGCGACCCTTTCAACGGGTGCTTCCTGAAGATCTATTTCTCATAAGGCTTCCTTTGAAGCCAGGTTCTTCTTGTACATATTTTCTTTTTCAGTTTTGTTTTCTTCATTTTTTTCATTCAAATAACTCCATGCCCAATGGTACTAGCAACTATTTTTCAAATGTTTGTTTCAAATTGCAATAAGGCTACTGAGTCTAGCTAGGTTCTTGGTCACCTCACAGGGAGATGCCCATCCCAGTTGGAGCCAAATGTTAACTCCCAAAATGAAACCGTCCTTTTGGTTGAATTTTGTAATGGATAGCATGGCTATCGGTAGTGTCCTCAAGTTATTTTTGAGTTTTTATAGCTAAAAAAATTTAGGTTTTGGTTTGTCTTAAGGAAATAATTTGACCCATAAAGTCTTCTTTTCAAAATTTTCATTTTTCACTTTCCTCATCTAACGTGTGTCCAAAAGTTGAGCTTGCGCTGTTGAAAGTACATGCTTTTCGCAGCTAAGGAACACTTTCCATAAGTCTTTGCGCTGTTGAAAGTGGCGAATTTAAAAAGGTGCAAAAATCAGCCTCACGGGTCGTGCGCTGTTGAAAGTGCATACTTTCTGCAGCGATGGAACGTTTTTCAAAGGACGTGCGTCGTTGAAAGTGCATACTTTCTACAGCTAAGGAGTGTTCTTTAAAAAGTGGTGCGCTGTTGAAAGTGCATACTTTTTGCAGCTAACAGGGATTTTCTACAGAGTCGCATGCTGGCTAAAGTGGCAAGCGAACAGTTGACAGAGGCGTTTTCCACGAGCCGTTGTTGAAGAAAGCGGGAATCACGTGCGTGATATCCACGTCTGAAGGTAATGATGATATGATCACCCCACGTCAGGTAAATCCAAAATATGCGCTGATGAGAGTCGGTAATGATAGAAACTCAATTATGCATGTCAGAATAGGACGGTAATTCGAATCCGGCCCAGAACTCACACTCAACACTCATGGCATCTGGGATGGCAAGTTTGAGTTCAGTGATGCAGGTACAGAGGAGGTACCGCCGCTCTGGCAACATCAAATCAAAAAGTGGCTTCCATATCACAAATCGTCTCTAGAAATCTTTTGAAGTTTCATTTGTTTCAAAACAGAGCCGAAGTCCGAACTACTTTCAACAACGAAAAACCTCGGCTCGACTGGCAGTTACAGGGGTTACAAATTATCGGGATTTGTAAGCTACATAATGGTGAGAAAACGCAGCGGTGCTCTACTCAAAAGAGAGTTGGATAACCTATCCTTTTTACAAACACATCCCGAAGTTCAGAAGCATTTTTCGAATGCAGGGTATATGGAATTCGTCGAAAGGTTGCAAGTTGGGTGCCACCAGGCTACAACAGAAGCCTTTGCCAAGACTTTCGATGGCAATAAAGCTCACGTTGGGTCAATGGAAATCAAAGTGGACGAGGCTATCATTGCCACAGCTACAAGTTTACCCAGAACTGGTCAGAGCTGGTTTAAAACCACTGCTCCAAAAAATTTGGATTTTAGAGTTTATTTGAAAGAGGGGTACAGGCACAAAGCATGGAAAAAAGGTATGCTAGTTTCATATCTAGATGAAGAATGGCAGGAATTGTTCAAAGGTATCCAATTGTACATTACCTCGCAGGGAAGATATGATAAACTGATGATGTACCACTTCAAACTACTGGATCATTTCACAGGCAAGACCCCTATTAATTTGCCTTATTTCCTATTTCAAAGTTTGACTAAGGTTTCCAGGAGGATTAGAGCTCAACCCTTGAGCATGAAAACTACTCTGTGTCACCTCAGCCTCATAAAATTGATTATCCTGGAGGAATTGAAACAACAGGGAAGGAGCTGGGAGAACTTTCTTTTCTGGGAAGGTTTTGAAATCCAGAACCAAACTGCAAATGAACAGATGACGGGTTCAAAGAAATAATCATCTCCTCCAAGCAGTTCAAGAAAAAGAAGGGCCCTGCCAGGGCCTTCAGAAGAAAGAATATATGGAGAAAAGCATCACAAGTTGAAGAGAAAGTTGAACTTTGAGAAGACCACATAGTAGACTACATAGCAGAATACAGGGCATCCTACAGAGCAGAGTACAGGGAAGAATATACTTAACTTTCCCTATTCAGATTCAAAATCAGAGCAGCAAAATCAATGCCCGGTCATCAAGAGTTCTGAGCAGTCAGCTGAGTGTGCACAGAACTATGAAACCTTCAATCAGACAGAACAAGGAGAATCATCACAAAACCCCAGATCAAAGAAGTCTCAGAAGATCAAACATCTCAAGGAGGTAATCGCCCAGCAAGAGGTCTTGGAGTGGGTGATTAAAGAAAGGTATAAGAAGTTGTCTGATAACTTCGCCAAGACCAATGCTGCATTCAAAATATTGGCTAAGGAAAGTGTTAGAGAGAAGAAGAGGAAGAAAAAACTCACCAAAGACTACAACAGCTTGTGGTGGCTTGCCAAATGCCTCAAAAGGAAGATAAGGAGGTTGAAACAAAAACTAAGCCAAAAAACCCATTCAGATCTGAAGGTACTCGCTTAAGTTGTCGTTAATATGCAAGGTGAGAAATCGGATACCCACTGAGTTTTGTTTGAAATCAAAATTCGGAGGTGAAAATTCATTTTGTGTGCTATCGGGACTTTCAATAGCACAAGGCCATTATTTTATTACCCGTTAGCTGTGGAAAGTGACGGCTTTCAACAGTTAACCCGCGAAAAATATAAGGAATGCATTGTTGAAAGCTGGAGAACTAATTTTTGAAGCCAAGGACAACACAGTTCATTCCAAACAGGTTTTGAAGGGGCTCCAGTGTATCAGTGGGCTATTAGATTGCATGCAGGAAGTTCAACATCGGGGATTTGAGAGATTTTTTGGTAACACATGCAAAACCATTTCCTAAAAAATCGACCATAAAAATTGGGAAATCGAATAGTCAAATACAGGTGTCATGCTATTTTCACCACATTGCAGATACCAAGATCTGAAGGATGCAGATGGCGATTTTGGAGATTGAAGACAGTTCTACTATTAAGTTTAATTGTTAGAGACTTTATTTTCAAGTTGTTTAGATAGAATTGAGTTGTCTTTATTAAATACAGATCCATGTTTTTAGGATCTGTATAACTGTTTCTAAGAGGCTATAAATACCTATTTTTGATGTGAAACAAGGGTTCGATTCTAGAGACTATAATACGCTTTTGTACTCAGACTTTCATTGTTAATACAGATCACAGGTTTCTTTCCATTTTGGTATCAGTTTTTCATATTTCTTCTTCACTGTTATCTTGTTGTCAAACCTTGAATAGTTGTTATCTTATTGTTTGGTTCATGACATGATAATTAGTTTCTTAAGTTGTTTATTCGACCCTACTTCGTACTGGTTTATGAACAATCTTTTCTTCATCCACTGAAAGCTATTTTGCTGATTAACCAATCTTAGAAAGAACTATCTATTTGATTACCATTGTGATGTCTGAATGCCATAAGTTGAATTGAGTTATCCCATTGATCCACATTTACAAAATAAAAAAACATTCATTTCTTAAGTTACCAAGCACCTTTGCTCTGCAACCACAAAGGGTTTCTTAGAGTGATAACACATGGCAAGAGGGTTCTCCCACAAAGAGGGAGTATCCAGTGAGGAAAACTGAAAAAAATAGGGTTTTCTATAGTGACAAAGGTAGTGTTGATGGATGGACATTCTCTCTGAGTCCACAGGTAGTGACTAGAGTGGAGAGAATGTTCTAGGTTTGTACCATGGATAGACATTCTCTATGAGTTCATAGGTAGTGATCATAGTGCAGAGAGTGGTCCAGGATGAACACTCTTGTTGAGTTGACACGTAGTGACCAGAGTGGGGAGAATGGTTGTTCTCCCTAAGTTCACTGTAGTGAGAAAAGTGGGGAGAATGGTATAGGGAAGGAACTCTTCCTGAGTTCACAGTAGTGACCAAAGTGGGAAGAGTGGTCCTTCTCCCTGAGTTCACAGTAGTGATCAGAGTGGGGAGATACAAAACGAGCATTCTTCTTATGTCACAGATAGTGACCAGATTAAGAAGAATGGTCCTTGTAATCCAGAGACACCTAATGGAGTGAGTGACATATACGTAACACATGCGTATTCATGAGACTATCACAGATACTTTGTATCTCTGGACAATAGTTGTGTGCTATTACAGTGGTTGTGTACCACTAGCGGAGACTGTGTATCTCTAGAAAGTAACTGTGTGGTACGACAGTGGTTCTGTACCATTGGCGGAGACTGTGTACCTCTGGATAGTAGTTGTGTGCTACTACAATGGTTCTGTACCACTGGCAGTTACTGTGTCTCACTGGAGAGTAGTTGTGTGCTACTATTCGATTGTAGAGTAGTCAGTGGACTACAACATGAAGACTTCATGGAAAAGATACCTCCCTATCTAAAAGGGAGTCTTGATGTTTCAACATTGGGAATACATTCTCTCAGAATTGGTCATGGTGATTTGACGAGTGGAGAATGGACCTAGCATAGTATTCAAAGTATATAATACTCAATGTGCTAGTATTCCTCCAATGTGTGGAAACATCGGGCATATATTCACCCATAGCAGTGTACCTGTGGTGAATGTCCTCAGTAAGCATCAGGGGAACCTTCTCCTAGATTTGGCTGTAGACCAAGGGAGATAGGATACATTTATCACAAAGGTGTAAATGTGGTAAATGGGCCCAGGCATAGTCCTTTCTTTATCATGACAAGGAATAATATCGACTCGAGGTGCTTGAGGTGCTTGAGGCATAGTCCTTCCTTTATCACCATATGTTCTATATATATGAAACACTCATGATTGTAATAAAGTATCGATTGTATATTGTAGATGCATTTCATGTAAATTTTGAATTTTGTAGATGCATTTCATTATGGGTATCAAAATCTGGTTAAATATGTGTTAATTTATATCTGGTAAGCTACAAGAATTAATTAGCAAAATCAATTTTTAAATTTATGTGTATTTTTCCCGAAGTAATGTCCCTCCATTAACTTGGTGAACCTTACACCGATAATAGTCAATTGCATGATTTCCTCAACAACCATAGTTTCCACCATTTCAAATGACTCTACAACAACAATTGCAGTTCTATGCAAATAACCCTACACCTATACCTCGACTTCCTGCACAACCCACGACTAAACGAAACCATAGATGATTTTAGGGGATAAATTTCGCTCATGGGCTAATTTTCCATGGTTTTTCCAAAAATGAGATTCGCTATTTTAAAAATGATTCACCCAAATTCTATAGGATGAAATTATTTTACCTTAAAAATCGCCAAAATTTTATAAAATCTATATAAAATCCTCAGAAATTTGAGTATTTTTACAAAAATATCGCCAAACATTTATAGTTGGCATATGAAGGATTAGTAAGATTCGCCAAGGTTTATATATTTTAAAATAAATTTCGATCCTTAAAATCATCCTTGAACGAAACAATAAAAAAGATTAACTCACTTACACTATTGAGTTGTCTAGTTACTCTACCTATTTTTTCTCTCCTATATAATTCCAAGATATCCATTTTCAATAAGGAAGCACCCTAAATGAAAAAAATCCTCTAATTATTATAGAACATGATAAGGAGGAAGTTCAATATTATACAATAAATCATTCTACTGAAACTCCTCCCATAACACCTTAAACCACTTCTCCTAGAATTTCATATCAGCCACAATCAATAGGGATTGTACAACTTCCTCGCTATCAAGATAGTTTAAGCTTATAAAAACTCCCCAGTCAGCCTAAGTTTGACTTCCTAAGAGAGTTAAGGAATGTGTGTGTGTGTGTGAAAATTCGCTTATTTCAAGTGATCAATGATGTCTCTATATATTCCATATCCATTAAGGAATTGTTTTTAAAGAAACTTGGTAGAAAAATAAAAGATCCTCAAACTATTGATGTGGTCGACCATGTAGGAGATTTGATTCTCATAAAATTCCTTACCACTAAATATGCATAATTAGGAGCCCCATAGTTGATTTCCAAATAAATAATGTTCTTATCTCAAACAATCTAATCAACCTAGGGGATTCCATTAATTTGATGGCTAAGGACACCGTGGAAAATCTTATATTGTACAACTTAAAACAAACTCCTATGGTCCTTGAGTTAGATGATCGATCCACCATTAAACCCAAGCGCATCCTAAAATATGTGGTGATTTATGTATACTCTTATGAGTATCCCATCAATTTTATTGTCTTTCAACCAAAATCCAATTTGGGAGGTTATCCTTTGATCTTAGACAAGCCATGGTTGGCCATAGTTTTTCCTTATATTAGCTACATATGAGGTGACATGACTATCTCCCATAGGAATTCTACCAAAAGACTCACCTTATACTCGCCTCCCAAGCCTAGCACAAATCAAGACATGCCTATATGGGTGGGGAATGAGCATAGAGATGATGATAATTTCCACCAACTACTTACCCTTGATCAAGAAATCAATTTTGAGGAAGACACTAAGGATGACGCAATTAACGACTTCATAAGAAATTCTTACTCATCCACACAACGAACTTCTCAGTTTATCAACCATATCATGGATCAATCTGCATAGGAAAAATTTTCAATGGCTAATCTATCCTTACCATCATATTATGTACCCATTCACTTTTATGACAAAACAAAATCCACTAGTACACCAATAGAGATTGGCTCAGGAAGGAAAGTAAACATTGATTTTGAACTTCCTCCCTTGCAAAAAGAACAATTGATTAAACTATTTCAAGAACATAGTGGTGCATTCTATTGGGAATACACTAACATGAAGGGAATCCATTGAGATCCTTGAACTCGTGATATCCATAGAAAAGAGGATTCTCAAGCTATTTAATGACATCAACGAAGAATGGACCCACCATTACGTGAAGTTGTAAAGGATGAATTGCAAAAGTTTATTGGAGATTCACCTTACTGACCAATACCTTATCACGTTCATTCATAAAGGGGATTTTTAAATAATGAAAAATAGAGTCAACATATTTGTAACGACCCTATTCATTACGACTACATGCGACGCAAATAAAGTGCATTTTTTTTTTGTTTTATGTAGGAAGGAAATCAACGACAACAATTAATCAACACAACTTGACGATGAACACCACTTACGCATTCAGGAAACAGACAACAACAACCCAACATACTATCACATCATGCAAATAGAATAAACATGCGATAATCAATAGACAGATAAAAATGGCTACCCACCCGACACAAGCAAGACAATGCCTACAAGATAAAGGACAACATCAACAACCCGACACATCGGCTTCGATGACCAGTAACTAGAAACCTCTACGACGTTACAACCAATCACATTAAGGCATTAAAAAACCAAGTACTAACATCAATTACAACGAAAAATATGCCCAAATTGATGCAGGAGCATCGCTAACTCATCAAGCGAGCCAGCACATCAAGCGGAGATCAGCTGGATAAACGAACATAAATTTTTGAAGTGCTTTGGGATTGTAGCGCAAGTCTTTAATGAACCATTTATGAAGGCGCATTTGTATATTGTATTGGATCTTGAGCCTTTAAGCTCTCGTCCTTTGGTAGATAGGAGGCATTTAATCTAGTTAATGCTGGTAGATAGGATTTTAGGTCTAGATTTGATAGTTTAGAGTTAGAGAGGGAAAACGGATATAGAAACCCTCATTGTATCATTGTATCATTATCAATCAAGCATTCAGGAGAAGAGAAGAGCAAGTAGAGAATATTGCATGAAGAACACCCATGTACAGGCATTTGAATTAATAGAAGGAATCTTTGATTCAAATTCATGGTTTGTGGTGTTTTCTCTGTGTATTGATGTTATGCTCATGAATGTTTGCTTTCTTGTTATGCATTTGCTTCGTATATGCTGTGAATGTGATTTCATGTTTCAAACTGAAGTCTAAAAGGGAGAGATATTGAGGTTTAACTGTTTCTCTATCTGAGCAAGGAGATTCCTGCAAAGTGTGCAATTGAAGTCATCCGCGTGGAGTGCGTTGATGAAGGCTCAGTAGTTTAACTTTTGTTCTCATTCACCCAAAAGGGGAAGTGGGTTGTTGAAGCCGTGCAAGGAGTGTGCAGGCTGAAGAAGAAGTCTCAGTTGTGAATCTGGGCAAAGGGAATCAAAGACTGTTGTTGCAAGAGTTGCGCAGAGTCAAACAACTTCAACACTTAGACGTTGTGGAAGATTTGTCGCAAGGAGTGCACACAAGAGGTTCTGTGAAGGACTTGAGAAGTCAAGAACAAGCTCAAAAGGTATAGGCCTTCGAGTTCACCAAAGAACAAGTGCAGGAAAGTTGTCATTGGAAGTCGGAGGACAGCGTCGCAGGTTGGCGAGCGAACAAACACGTCTGGTGGAGAGACACATCTTCATTTCGCAGAATCCTTGAGGGGAGAACGGACGGACGAAATCTTCAGAAGAGATTTCATGAGGTTCCGAGAACCGTTGGATCTCCCAGAGGTGCAAGGTAGTTACTACGCAGGCGTGGAGATGATTCAAAGCTCAGGAGGGGCAGCACCGTTGATCTAAGTCGGTCAGCGCCGTTGGATTGTTCACGATATCGCCTATCAAGACCTCGTGAGGAAAGTGTCCTAAGTTTGGTAAGGAGATTCGCGAGATTGCGAGAAGTGAGATCTCGACTACTCCGAGGATAGGGTGGATCCACAAAAGTTGGCCAGTGGACAGGTGGCACCTCGCATCTCGGGAGCTCGCAGGGTGAACACCCAAGTGTTTGGTGTTAAAAGTCGTGTGATGCGAGGTCACAAGGTAGCGAAGTGGTGAAAGGATCAGGAGCATCCATCTGAGAAGGACAGGTGGAGGAGATCTAAGGATCTCGTGAACTCGGGAGCTCGCAAGATAAGAGCCCAACCATTGGGTATTCAGAGTCACGAGGACACGAGAAGCGAGGAGGTAAATAACCATTGGATCCATATCGTGGGAGGACTGTTGGATCCGCACGTGGGCTCGTGCATCGGAGCCTCGAGATAAAAGGCTCGAGAACTTGACCTCATGAGAAGCAAAGTTGCGAGGGAGCGAAGTCGCGAGTTTCGGTACCTCGGACCATGGGAGTTGACAGGGAAGTTATTCAAACTCGCGAGTAGCAAAGTCGCGAGGGAGCGAGGTAGCGATAGCGCAGAAGTCCTGAGAGAAGTGATAGGTGTGGACTAGTCAAGTCACACGTGCACCTCGAAATTTCGGCACCTCAGATATTAGAGGTTGGAAAACCAAAAGCTTGGTATTGCGAGTATCGAGGTCGCAAGTAACGAAGTCCCCCAGGGAAAAGTTAGCGAGTTGACTGACATCTCGGATCTCGAGAATGCAAGGGTGTAGCGCTCGACTATTGGACTCGCAAATTCGCGAGTTCTGATCCTCCGAGAAGTTAAAGAAGGGGATTGCGAGACGAAGAGAATTTGCGGGTAGGAAAATTCCTGAGAGGGAATTAGGAGAACCTTTGAGTTCTTCAGGCCGAGAAGAAAGGAAGGTCCTGTGTGAGCGGACGTGCCCATGCTAGGGTGGCACGTTTGCATCAGAGTGGTATCAGAGATGATTTATTGTCTGCATATTTCAGGCAAGAGGAGTGAAGAAGAGGAAATCACTCTGATACACACCAGAGTGGTATTAGAGCGAGAAAATCTCCCTGTTTTCTGTAACAGAGGAGAAAAGAGAATTTCACCATGCCACCGAGGAGAGAAAGACAATCACCCGATACAGAGGATAGGGGAAACCAGAGAGGCAGAGGAAGGCAAGCACAAAATCCAGAGATGGAAAGGCAGATACGTGATCTCCGAGCGAGATTGGAAGATATGGAAGCAGCGCAGAGATGCACAGCCAGTGCTGGAGATCTGAGTGACTCTGAAAGCGAAGTTGAGGTTGAACAACAAGGAGAAGTTACAGCCAAAGATGCAGCCAATGAGGGATTAATTAAAGCTATCGCCCGGATGAGTTCAAAAACAAAAATGGACATTCCATCTTATGAAGGAAATCTGGATGCATAAGAGCTTCTAGATTGGATCAGAGCTCTTGACACCTACTTCGACTATGAGGACATCGAAGAGGATAAGAAGGTTAGGCATGCTGTCACAAAATTGAAGGGACACGCAACATTATGGTGGGACGAGCTTCAAGTAGATAGACGTTCCAAAGGCAAGAAAAAGATTAAAAGCTGGGATCGAATGATTGCGAAGATGAAGGAAAAATTCATCCCAAGGGATTATAAAATCACACTGTTCAGGAGAATGCAGAACCTGAGACAGAAGTTGATGACGGTAAAGGAGTATACTGAAGAATTCTACAAGCTAAATATCAGAGCAGGTCATCGTGAGAGAGATGATGAAAAAGTTGCCAGGTATATGAATGGCTTGAGATACGATATCCAGGATGAGATGAGTATGACAACCATCAAAATGGTGCAGGATGCGTATCAGATGGCGTTGAAAGCTAAGGAAAAGCTGAGCCGTAAGCCAGGACAACGAGGCCGAGGTAGGAGCCAACCAAAAGGTAAGTCAGTTTCCCAAGATAGGTTCCAGAAATCCAAGGACGATTGGAAAAAGCCTCAGACGAGAACAGAAAGAGGTGGAAGTTCACAGCGAGGCCAGCACGCTGAACAGCGAAGGAAACAGACAGAATAGAGCGGAGGATACGCTGACAATAACACATTTACTCGTACCAGAGGTAGAGGAAGAGGCCGAGGTGGAGTCATCACATGCTACACATGTGGGAAGAATGGACACAAGGCAGTTGACTATCCAGATAGGAAGAAGGATGGAGTAGAAGCTCACATCGCCAAGGCATAGAGGCGAGATGATGAAGCAGAAGACGCAGAAGACGGAAGGTAGCTAATGATGCGTAAGGTTCTCTTAATACCCGAGAAGGAGGTGGAGGACACAGTTCAAAGAAACAGACTTTTCAGAACCACATGCAAGACCAAAGACAGGAAGTGCAAAGTTATCATGGATAGCGGAAGCACAGATAATCTCGTTTCAACTGAGATGGTGGAGAAACTAGAATTGGAGACAACTAATCACCCGAGTCCATACAAAGTTTCATGGCTACAGAAGGGACATCAGGTAAATGTCACCAAACAGTGCTTAGTTGACATCAAGATAGGAGGATATAATGATAAAATACTCTATGATGTTATTCCTATGGATGTATGTCATTTATTGCTAGGCAGACCATGGCAATATGACAGAAACGTAGTTCATGATGGGAAGATGAATATGTATACTTTGGAGAAGAATGGAAGAACACATATGCTACTTCCAATTAAAGATAAAGAAGTAAAACTAGAGCCGAGAAATACTATACTTCTCATGAGTGGGAAGGAACTTCTGGAGGAAGTAAAGAAGAAGGAAGATCCACAATTCTTTGTGGTCAGGAAACCAAGGATTGTTCTGACTAGCACAAGAGTGGACGATTTACCAGATGAGATTCAAGAACTGCTGGAAGAGTTCGCTGACATCATGGTAGTGGAATTACCTCATTGGTTTCCACTGATGAGGAGTGTGAGTCATCATATAGACCTCATACCAGGAGCCAGTTTTCCAAACAAAGCTGCGTACAAGTTGACGTCGCAGGAGAATGAAGAGGTTAAGAGACAGGTGCAGGAACTATTGGATAAAGGACTGATCAGGGAAAGCTTAATCCCGTGTGTCATTCCAACGGTACTGATTCCAAAGAAAGATGGAGGCTGGAGAATGTGCACTAATTCCAGAGCCATTAACAAGATAACCATCAGGTACAGGTTTCCATTACCACAGATGGATGACTTGATGGACTGTTTAAGTGGAGCCAATTTTTTTTCAAAGGTTGATTTGAAGAGCGGATACCATCAGATTCGCATGAGGGAAGGCGATGAATGGAAGAAAGCCTTCAAAACCAACGAAGGGTTGTACGAATGGATAGTCATGCTGTTTGGCTTGATGAATGCACCGAGTACCTTCATGAGGTTAATGAATGAAGTGTTGAAGGAATTCATTGGTAAGTTTGTCATTGTTTATCTGGATGACATATTGATTTTCAGCAAAACAAAAGAAGAACATATGAAGCATTTAGCTGCAATAATGAAGAAGCTACAGTAGGAGAAGATGTTGATCAACATGAGGAAGTCTTCATTTATGAAGAAATAACTCATTTACTTGGGATTTGTCATATCGACAAATGAATTGAAGATGGATCCAAGTAAAGTGGAGGTAATTAAAAACTGGCCATCACCGAGAAATATTTTTGAGGTGAGAAGTTTTCATGGACTGGCTAGTTTCTACTGAAAATTCATTAGGAATTTCAGTGGGATTAGCGCAACGATGATGGATACTGTCAAGAAAATACATAAATATTTTCATTGGACTGAAGAGGCAGAGAAGAGCTTCAATCTATTGAAGCAGAAGATCACATAACAGCTGGTTTTGGTGTTGTCGGATTTTACGAAGGTGTTTCAGGTGAAATGTGACGCAAGTGGCTTTTCCATAGGAGTGGTCTTGAGTCAGGAGGACAGACCAATTGCATATTTCAGCGAGAAGCTGGATGAGGCAAAAGTAAAGTACTCCACGTATGATAAAGAATTTTATGCTATCATACAGGCGCTGAAGAAGTGGAGGCATTACTTGATCCCAAAGGAATTTGTTTTATACAGTGATAATCATGCATTGCAGTTTGTGACTCAATAGGAGAAGTTGAATCAGAAACATGCTAAATGGGTAGAGTATATGCAGAATTTTACATTTGTAATTAAACACATTTTAGGTACTGCTAACAAAGTGGCTGAAGCTTTGAGCAGGAAGTGTTTGTTGTTGCAGGAGTTCCGAGTCAAAACACTGGGTTTTGAAAATCTTAAGGACATGTATGCAGGTGATGCAGACTTTGCAGAGGCATATGAAGCAGCTGAGAATCCAGTTCTTAGAGACAGAAGCCCGTGGATAGATTATATGATCCAGGAAGGATTTTTGTTCAGAGGCAATCAACTGTGTATTCTGAATTGCTCCATGAGGGAGAATCTGTTTAAAGAAAAACACAGTGGTGGATTAACAGGACATTTTGGTCATGACAAAACATTTGCAAAGATGAATGAGTCATACTTTTGGCCAGGAATGCAGTCAGAAGTCAAGAAGTTTGTAGACAGATGTAGAATTTTCCAGCATTCGAAGGGCCGAAAGCAGAATGCGAGATTCTATCAACCACTGCCCATACCTGAAAGGCCGTGGGATGAAATAAGCATGGATCTTGTATTGGGATTGCCTAGGACGCAAAGAGGACATGATTCGATCTTTGTGGTGGTTGAAAGGTTTTCCAAAATGGTACATTTTATTCCATGCCAGAAGACCAGCGATGCGACTCATATCGCAAATTTGTTTTTCAAGGAGATCGTTAGACTTCATGGTTTACCTAGAAGCATAGTATCGGACAGGGATATGAAATTCATTGGACATTTATGGAGGACACTCTGGAAAAATATGGGGACTAACTTGATGTTTAGTTATGCCTATCATCCTCAGATGGATGGGCAAACAGAGGTGGTAAATGGAAGTCTGGGAGACTTACTCAGAAGCTTGGTGACAGAGCACCACAGCAGTTGGGACAATGTGTTTCCACAGGCAGAGTTTGCATACAACGACTCAGTGAACAGGAGAACAGGAAAAAGTCCATTTGATATTGTATACGGTAGGCGGCCAAGAGGAGTATATGAACTGAGGGATTCAGAGCAGATAATGACTAAGAGTGCAAGTGCTGAAGAATTCGCAGAGGCAATTAAAGAACTTCACAGCAGGGTGAAGGAGCGATTGCTAGAATCAAACCAGGAATATAAGCACAGAGCGGATCAACATCGGAGAAAACTTCAATTCGAAGTTGGTGATCTAGTTCTGACACATCTGAGGAAGGAAAGGTTCCCAAGGGGAACATACAACAAGTTAAAAATGAAGAAAATTAGGCCATGCAGAGTCCTAAAGAAATTGGGAGAAAACGCTTATGAAATTGAGTTGTCGGATGAGATCGGAATATCTCCGACATTCAATGTCTCAGATTTATATCCCTATAAGGCTGAGGAAGCAGGAGCTGGAAGTGATGAACAACCAGAAATCTAGTGGCAGAAGCAGATGCCGATTGCAGAGAAGCCACAAATGGAGTGTATACTTGACAAGAGGGTGAGCAAAAAGACCAGGCGGAAGCAATACTTCGAGTATCTGGTCAAATGGAAGAACCACCCAGTGGAAGATGCCAGCTGGGAGACTGAAGCAGTGATACAAAAGCATGGACAGATCGTGCAGGAGCTCATGGATAGGAGCCCGTGAAAGTTTTCAAGCCGAGGAGTATGATGCAGGAGCATCGCTAACTCATCAAGCGAGCCAGCACATCAAGCGAAGATCAGCTGGATAAACGAACCCAAATTTTTGAAGTCCTTTGGGATTGTAGCGCAAGTCTTTAATGAACCATTTATGAAGGCGCATTTGTATATTGTATTAGACCTTGAGCCTTTAAGCTCTCGTCCTTTGGTATATAGGAGGCATTTAATCTAGTTAATGCTGGTAGATAGGATTTTAAGTCTAGATTTGATAGTTTAGAGTTCGAGAGGGAAAACGGATATATACACCCTCATTGTATCATTGTATCATTATCAATCAAGCATTCAGGAGAAGAGAAGAGAAAGCAGAGAATATTTCATGAAGAACACCCATGTACAGGCATTTGAATTAATAGAAGGAAGCTTTGATTCAAATTCATGGTTTGTGGTGTTTTCTTTGTGTATTGATGTTATGCTCATGAATGTTTGATTTCTTATTATGCATTTGCTTCGTATATGTTGTCCATGTGATTTCATGTTTCAAACTGAAGTCTGAAAGGGAGAGATATTGAGGTTCAACTGTTTCTCTATCTAAGCCAGGAGATTCCTACAAAGTGTACAGTTGAAGTCATCCGCATGGAGTGCGTTGATGAAGGCTCGATAGTTTAACATTTGTTCTCATTCACCCAAAAGGGGAAGTGGGTTGTTGAAGCCGTGCAAGGAGTGCACAAGCTGAAGAAGAAGTCTCAGTTGTGAATCTGAGCAAAGGGAATCAAAGATTGTTGTTGCAAGAGTTGCGCAGAGTCAAACAAATTCAACACTTAGACGTTGTGGAAGATTTTCCGCAAGGAGTGAACGCAAGAGGTTCTCTGAAGGACTTGAGAAGTTGAGAACAAGCTCAGAAGGTATAGGCCTTCGATTTCACTGAAGAACAAGTGCAGGAAAGATACCATTGGAAGTCGGAGGACAACGTCGCAGGTTGGCAAAGAACAAACACGTCTCGTGGAGAGACACTTCTTCATTTCGCAGAATCCTCGAGGGGAGAACGGATAGAAGAAATCTTCAGAAGAGATTTCACGAGGTTCCGAGAACCGTTGGATCTCCCAGAGGTGCAAGGTAGTTACTGCGCAGGCATGGAGAGGATTCAAAGCTCAGGAGGGGTAGCATCGTTGATATAAGTCGGTCAGGGCCGTTGGATTGTTCACGAGATCGCCTATCGGGACCTCATGAGGAAAGTGTCCTAAGTTTGGTAAGGAGAGTCACGAGATTGCAAGAAGCGAGATCTCGACTACTCCTAGGATAGGGTGGATCCACAGGAGTTGGCCAGTGGACAGGTGGCACCTCGCATCTCGGGAGCTCGCAGGGTGAACACCCAAGTGTTTGGTGTTAAAATTCGTGTGATGTGAGGTCACAAGGCAACGGAGTGGAGAAAGGATCAGAAGCGTCCATCTGAGAAGGACGGGAGGAGGAGATCTAAGGATCTCGCGAACTTGGGAGATCGCAGGGTAAGATCCCAACCATTGGGTATTCAGAGTCATGAGGATGCGAGAAGGGAGGAGGTAAATAACTGTTGGATCCAGATCGCGGGAGGACCGTTGGATCCGCACGTGGGTTCGTGCATCGGAGCCTCACGAGAAAAAGCTCGAGAACTTGACCTCGTGAGAAGCGAAGTCGCGAGTTTCGGCACCTTGGACCTCAGGAGTTGACGGGGAAGTTATTCAAACTCGCGAGTAGCGAAGTCACAAGAGAGCGAGGTAGCGATAGCGCGGAAGTCCCGAGAGAAGTGACAGGTGTGGACTAGTCAAGTCACACGTGCACCTTGGAATTTTGGCACCCCGGATATTAGAGGTTGGAAAACCAAAAGCTTGGTATCGCGAGTAACGAGGTCGCGAGTAACAAAGTCCCCCAGGAAAAAGTCAGCGAGTTGACTGACATCTCGGATCTCAGGAATCCGAGGGTGTAGCGCTCGATTGTTGGACTCGCGAAGTCACGAGTTCCGATCCTCCGAGAATTTAAAGAAGGGGATCGCGAGACGAAGAGAATCTGTGGGTAGGAAAATTCTTGAGAGGGAATTAGGAGAACCTTTGAGTTCTTCAGGCCGAGAAGAAAGGAAGGTCCTGTGTGAGCGGACGTGCCTGTGATGGGGTGGCGCGTTTGCGTCACAAATCAAGAAGAACAATACTCTGGCCAGGTTATCATTCACATCTATCCATCAGGGCTCGGAATGATCACCTCAATAGGAATCATGTTGTCACATGGCGATAGGCATGATAATAACCATGGTGCAACATAACATATCTAGACCTTTAACCCAAGCTAAATCCCTCGCGCTAGGAGATCGAATCATCTGTCAATAAATAGACGAGACTATACCCAAGCACCCAATCAACAAGCCGCAATATGCAAGGTGACATTATTGAATTTAAATTGCAAAACTAATCAAAGGAGTTCTTGTTTTCTTACGAGGAACTTTTTCGAGGAGGTCTCCCATACTGCAAAACATAAATAACTCGAATAAAATCTAAGAATTCAGGTGCATGGATATTCTATTTGACTCTCTATATAATGGAATTAGTATTCAAGTGCTTTCTTAACTATAATTGACATAAGAGATTAAGGAATATACATGGAATTTATGGACCAGAAAATTCATTAAGTCAAGGCATCAATGTATGCAATTAGCTACCCCATGACTCATTATCCAACACTATAAACAAGAATAAAATGAAGAATATCCAAAACTGAAGCATTGGGATAACCTATCTTAACAAATATATCGCTGACTAACAAAAATAATTTATGGGTAACACTATCTTAACACATATCACTATCTAACAATATAATTTAAGGGAATCGTTGTCAACAACATTCTAGCCGTCAATTAATAATTGTTACTATATCTATTGATAATCGTTGTCAGCAACCAAATGACTGTCGATTAATAATTATTGTTGTGTCTATTGCTAATTGTTGTCAGCAACCATATTGATGTCGATTAATAACTATTGTTGTGTCTATTGATAATCGTTGGTATATATGATATTGTTTCCTATTAAATATGATATTGTTGGTATATATGATACTGTTGTCTATTAAATATTATATTGTTGGTATATATGATATTTCCATCTATTAAATATGATATCGCTAGTATATATGATATTGTTGTCTATTAAATATTATATTGCTGGTATATATGATATTTCCATCTATAAAATATGATATCACTAGTATATATGATATCGTTGGTATATATGATGTCCATACAATATATAAAATCATTGTCCATACAATATATAAAATCATTGTCCATACAATATATAAAATTGATGTCCATAAAATCGAATATATAAAATCGTTGTGTAAATTATGTTTTAAGGCAAAATTGAAACTCTACAAAATTTGGATCTGTGCCCAGCAAAATCGCTATGTACATTGCATTCAGAAGTGAAATTGAAACTCTACAAAATTTTATCTCTGCCCAACAAAACTGTTCTGTAAAATACGTTTAAAGGCAAAATTAAAACTCTAAGAAAAAAATGACTCTCAGCCCAGAAAAAATCGCGGTGTAAATACATTTAAAAGTGAAATTGAAAGTCTAAGAAAAATGGATCTCCGCCCAACAAAATTGCATAGATAAGTTCTATTGATAAAACTATGGATAAATCTCTTTACTAATCTATTGATATCGCTTTCTAACAACCATTTCGATGTCTATTAAAAAGGATTTGCAAATACAAAAGGAATAATGCAACCATGAATTGTCATAATGCAAATATAAAGGCATTCACAAATATAAAAGGAATAATGAGATTCGCAAATATAAATGGATTCACAAATATAAAGGGATTCACAAATATAAAGGTAATAATGAAAATATAAATAGAGAAAGAACACAACCACGAATTGTCATCGTAGAAGGTCTAAAGATATCAAACAAGTAAGATGCTTAACAAAACTTTTAAACTAATGTGAAAATACATATTAACAATTAAAATCCGTTGTTTTAACAATTTAAAAGGAATCGTTGTCTAAAATCACAGTGGTAAATCGAAGTGCTAATCATTCACAAAGAAAGCGCAGAGATAATCATTCACAAGGAAAGCACAGAAGTAATCAATCACAAGAAAACACAGAAGTAATCAATCACAAGAAACCATAGAGATTTATCATTCAAGCACAGAGATTTATCAGAGTTTAAATAATTAAAAACACAGATTATAATCAGAGTTTAATCAATCAAGACACAAAGTTTAATGAGAGTTTAATCATAATAGAAAAACAAAGAGATGAGTAAGGGATAGATAGCTGGGCGAAAAAAAATATCATTCACTTATTATCCAAGCACAAGAAAGTAGGGCATTTAAATCACAGTCTTAACCACCAAAGTGAAGACAGTCGATTAGGCTCTTGGTCAACTGCTTAGGCACATACTAATAACTTAAGGATAAGGGATAGAAGATAAAAACACAATTTTTATTCGTATTAAATCAATAAAAAAACACAAAGAAGTCATTGCAATCAGAGTTTGGGTTCGCCATGGGAATCAATTCAAAAGAGAGCATAAGGCTGGGATGACTCTAAGTTCTCTGTTCATAAAACGTCGGTCTCAACAAGAAAAGTTCTTGAAAGATAAAAATGAAATATCTGGATAGTGTTACGCTGATTAAACATAAACTTTAACACAGTAGAAGTACATTGCTCAAGGCCCAGGAACAATATTTAAACTACCATTCAATACAAATATACACATGTGTACTGTAGCCAAAGCGAAATCTCTGAGGCATTGTCCCGCGTGTGCTTCGTCCAACTCCTGCTTTCCAACGAATGTGACCTCATCGGTACCTCCCAGCCAACGCTAGGGTTATTCTTCTTCCCCATAAGACCCCCAAGCTGCAAAGGGGCCACACACACAATAAAAAATAATTCTAGCACCCAAATCGCCTTGCAAGGTCGAGCTATCACTCGTTACCCGAGTTGGGTATCCCAACTCCCACAAGAGAAAGTTCAGTCAAGATAAAATTTCAGTAGTGTAATGTTACAGAAACCAGATGTGTCCATACTCCTCCTCCACCATATCTTTTATAGAGTTTTCAAGTAATTATTTTTCCAAATTTTCATTAAATTCCTTTTTCATTTAATTAATTTTGAAAAACCTCCCCCGTACACATGTCGCTCGATCCCCTTGTTGCACCAAAAAATTGTTTTTTATTAATTAATTAAATACTCCTATTTCTCTCACCCACCAAGAGCATTCCTAAAAACGCTCCTCGGTGTCTCAATTTCCCTTACAATTCTTAAATGAATTACACCTTATTTAATTCCTAGTTGAGTTGATGTAGGAGCACCATTGGAAAGCACACAAAGTAGGACCTATCAGCGTATGGGAATCTATACGAAACCTCAACAATGGCAGTTGCAGCAGGCATTTTGAACTATGCCTTAACTCAGCGCTGAAAAAATATTTCGAGGCACGCTTGAGAAATCATGAGTGAAGTGGGAGTTTCCACTCTAGCTCTAGAATGCGGCTAGAATAAATTATTCATAGGTTAGGTTGCGATGTATAAAAGTAGCCAGGGGAAACCTTAAGAGCCCTCTGAGATAAATAGAGGTTTTGTATGCCCAAATGAGGATGGTTGCAGGGTCGATAGTTGCAAGTTAGTAGGATGTTTCTGAGTTTTCAGTTTTGTTTTTTATTTTAGTTGTATCCATTTTCATTTATGAATATAACAGAGGAAAATTGACCCAATGCATGGTGTGGACATTGTTTCGCAATTCTCTGTTCTTATGATTTCATGAATGAATGAATGAATTTTGTCATGAACAGATGAAACTGTGAATGTTTGGATAAGTTTCAATTGTTTCTCTTCCGTCGAGTTGTGCAAGGTGTGCACACAAAACACAGGGAGTGTGTTAACAAGATCTTTCTTGATTCCGAAGCCCGGAACATATAGCATGAAACTTTCCCTTTCCAAGGAGTGAAAAGAGACTGGTACAAGACGTGCACAGTCATCTACTAAAATTCGAACCTTGCATAAATATATGGTGCAAGGAGTGCATATTTTCGATATTCGACTAAGTGTCGAAGAGACTTTGTAATAAGTCAAAGAACCAGAAAAGGAGAATGCCAGGAGGGCGAGAGGAATTTCTCTTCGAGAAATCCTTCGGATTTGAGTTATCAAAATCCCTGAAATGCAAGGAATGCACGAGAAGTTGAAGTCTATACGAAACCAAGCTCAGGAGGAATAACACTTTTCATGAGTGTTAACGAGATCTAAGAAATTGACTCACATGAAGGACAAAGATCAAAGCCTTTGAATCTGTTATCACTCCAGGGAACTACTTAGGGCTGTATGCTAAGTATGCCTGGTAACTTAGGAATTCAATATTTTTATAGCAAACTGGATCGATGGGATATCACAATAGCTCAATGGAAAGGTTGCTTATCAAATAGTTAAATGAACCAGTGCTCTTAGCAGCTGTAAATCAGATGATAAATAACAGAGATGGAATGCAGAATATTTCTGAGACAACCAAGTATATTAACACGCAGGGTTTATGCAACCAAATACATGCATAACATCGGGTCACACACAGCAATAGGAAGTTTCCCAATTCAAATTATGAGCACAGGCTAAGCTAACTTGAACAGAGAGCAGAATAATGGTGAATGAAATATCTGATCACATCAACAAGAGAAAACTGTGATTTTTCTATTAGAAAGGGCAACCAAAACATACAGCCAAGTTTCTCCAAGTTCGAACCTTCTCTCTGTCTGAGTTCTTAAGCTTTATAGCCTTTACAAACAGTCTTCAGATCCTCAAATCATGGAT
>ML795243.1:85649-106543 GCA_009831015.1 Picea engelmannii
GTCAGATCTTGATTTGGAGCTTAGGAAGGGATCGAAAAGTTGCCTGCAAGTTTAAGTGTCATTTTTCCATTCTCAATTCAAAAACTCTAATCGAACCTTTGTGACAAGTTAGCAAAATAATGGTGCTATTTTGGGAGTTAACAGAATCTTTCAAAAAATCCTCTAAGTTTGAAGAAAGCGTAAGATCAAAGGGAAAGATATGGACCATCTGATCAACATCTAGACAATGAGGAGAAAGCGTAGAGGGGGGAAAGATCTCAGTTGTTCAATATGAGCACAAATAAATCGTAGTCTCCCAATCAAGGTAAAGTCCACTAATGATAAGCTTTGAAAGTACACCAAAGGAGCGGGGTTGCAAAATTCTGAAATCATCGGAATCATCCATCAAGGGGGACATGTGGTGAGATATCAACGTTTCGCTGAATCGTGACTTAGAGAATTCAAAGGCAAGGTTATAAGAACTTGTGTATCATGAAATTGCGATTTGATAACAACCGTTTATCGGAGGAGAGATCTGGATTGTTGGTTTCCTAGGGATATATTGGGAGTTTGGATATTGTGAGAAGGGAGTTGAGTGGTCCTCCAACTTCATGAAATGCAAATTCCCGATACGCGAAAAGGAAATCAGGACCATTGGATCGTGGGGATTGTGAGTCTTTGATTTAACACTCTAAAACATCTACATTTCGGGAGTCGGGGGCAAGTACGATTCGATATGAGACGTCGAATCAAGGGAGGATCTTGGTCATCTGATCTAAAGCATTAAGAGTTTGGGCCTCGGGAGAATAGAGGTGAACCACATCGGGAGTTCCTGATACACGAAGTCGCGACGTGCTCAGAAGATTGGCCCGCAGTCATAATGAAGGGTCACATCAATGAAGGAGAATAGAGGGTCTAGCATTCCCTAGGATCCTATCAGGATTTTAGAGGTCAAGACAGTCGGGGTGACTCACATGCGAAGACCCGATACACAAATTCGTGACACACCTTTTGATTTGGCAAGTGGTCACATAAATGAAAGGGCTTAGCCACATAAAAGATAGCGCATGTTCGATGTTGAGGTTTGAACAACGCTCAGGAGAGGGTCGACGAGTCTCATATGGCCTGTGTATTTGGAGAAAGGACCTATGTAAGTGGGTTTGGGGTCTAGCAGAGACTCGAAGAGTCAATAAGACTCAATTTCTTGATTGATCCTAGACCGGTAGGTTGCGCAACCCTTATGAGAGAAGGGCAGTTTGCATCAAGTGTTATCAAAGATGAATTTACTTGCAGAGAGAAGGAAAAGGAGATGAGATAGAATATGTTACACGTCAAAATTACTCACTTTGATAGTGTCACAAGTGTCGTCATTACAAGTGTCTCAAGTGTCACTTTTTGCTCACAAGGTCGCAAGTGTCGCATGTTACTCACAAGTGTCGCAAGTGTCAAAGAAAGCATGTTGCCATGATGCCTATGTCATGCCTATAACGACATGAGAAGGACACTTGAAATACCTCAAACATTTGATTTGGAAGAGGAGAAATGAGTCAACGGGCTTGCAAACCTTTTGACACCTGAAAACACCTAAAAAACTGAGTTTTGGAGGAGAGCGCTCGCCTCTACTTCTTCTAGGAGCGTCGACGCTCCCCCTTACATTGTCTAGGAGCATTATAAAGCTCCCCTGGCCCTTTTGAGGGAGCGCTATGGATTTTGAGAGTGCTGGTGCCCCCCTAAAGCCTACTAGGGAGCGCTACAATGCTCTGATGGTCCTTTTGAGGGAGCGCTACCTATTCTGGGCAGTGGTTAAGTTATTGAGATGAATAGGGGAAGCATCTTTTCATTCTTGGAAGGCATTTGAGCTCGAATCCCTAGTCCAACCATGATCCTAGGGCAGATCCTCAACTAAAGGAGGAAAATCCTCAACTTCCCCAAGGATATCTCAAGTGGTTAAAGCCTCTCCAAGGTTATATAAGCAAGCTTTCTAATGGTGAAAGGGGACTGGAACAGGAGAATCACACCAAACTTATGATCTCATAAGTGGTGATGGAATGGGGAAGAATTGCTAGCATGAAACCTATGATCTCATAGGAAACGCACAGTCAGTTGAAGGAGAGTGATCAGTGAAGATGCTATCATCCAGGTTGTGGATCTTTCGAGCAAGGGTTAGACGAAGGGGACTTGACGAAGCTATCTCATTCGCATCTACGATTGTAAGTACTGTTGTCGTTATTCTCATTAATATGACACGCTTGGCCTATTTCTTTCTAGTTTGTGTCTGATCTTACATGAACTTATCATTGATAGATAGATTTGTTTTCAAGCTAATATCAATAGAGTAGGAAGTGGTCGTACTTTTTTTGTCTACAGGACTCAACAAGGAGGGAGAGTTCGGAGTTCGATTTGGAGAGTGCAGGGACAAACGTCGATAAAAAGGTACTTATGTTCTCCTTCTTTCTCATGTATTAGTTTGTATGGATTTGAAAGGAAGTCAATGTACACGTTAAGCACTTTATGTCTTAGAGTTAAGGTCTATCTCTTTGAGGCAATCTACCTGTCCACAGGGAGATTTTCCTACAACAGAAGAACTCGAATTTGTACTCGGTGTGTGACAAACAATCAACAAAATGCCACTAAGGAGACGAGTGGAAGCACCTTTAGCCAATCGAGCTGTAGAAAGGGAGATGTGAAAACTTCATGAAAGATTAGAGGTGATGGAAGCAACACAGAGGAGAGCACCTGATGCTGGAGACATCAGTGATGTAGAGAGTGAACAAGTAGAATCCGAAGAAGATACAGGAGAGGAAGTTTCTGAAGAATGCTTACTTAGAGAAATTACTAGATTGGGAGGCAGAGCCAAGATAGAGGTCCCAATTTATGAAGGTAATTTAGATGCTGAAGAGCTGTTGGATTGGATAAGATCCATGGACAAACATTTCGACTATGAGGATGTTGATGAAGAGAGAAAGGTGAGACAGGTTGTCACCAGGGTAAAAGGACATGCAACATTGTGGTGGGATGAACTGCAGGCTGAAAGGAGAAGCAAAGGAAAGAAGAAGATAAGGAATTGGGACAGGATGGTAGCCAAGATGAAGGCTAAGCTCATGCCCAAATATTTCCAGATCATTATTTTTAGGAAGATGCATAACCTAAGACATAAGAGGATGACAATTAAGGAGTACACAGAGGATTTTTTTAGGTTGAATATTAGAAATGGACAAAGGGAGAGAGATGAAGAAAAATTTTACAGATATATGAATGGCATGAGATATGAAATCCAGGATGAGCTCAGCATGATGTCGGTAAATATAGTGGAGGATGATTATCAGTTCGCAATGAAGGAAGAGGAGAAGTTGGCCAGAAAACAAAGCCAATGAGGAAGAGGTAAAATCCCATCCCCAACCAAAGGTAACGGAGTTACCCATGGCAAGGCACATAAGTCTAAGGATGAGGTTGATAAACCACACAGTCACTTGGAAAGAGGAGGATGTTCCCAAGGAAGAAAGGGTGGTGGAAGAAATTCTTCTAGAGGAAGAGGAGGAGAAATAAGTTGTTATTCATGTGGAAATATAGGGCACATGTCTTGTTAATGTCCCAAGAAAAATAAAGAAGGAGGAAGTGAATCTCACATTTTAGAAGCACAAATAAGAGATGTTGAAGCAGAAGGAGCAGAGGATGGAAGATCCATGATGTTGAGGAAGGTTCTCTTAAAACGAAAGGCAGAAGTTGAAAATCCAGTGTAAAGGAATAGTCTTTTCAGGACAACTTGCAAGACTAAAGACATAATATGCAAGGTGATAATTGACAGTGGGAGCATTGATAACTTAGTATCCACAAAGATGGTGGAAAAATTGGAGCTAGAGACAACTTCACATTTGAAGCCATACAAAGTCTCATGGTTGCAGAAAAGAAACCAGGTAATGGTTACTAAACAATGCTTGGTTGAATTTAATATAGGAGGATATAGAGATGAAATTCTATGTGATGTAATTCCCATGGATGTATGCCATATTTTGTTGGGAAGACCATGGCAGTTTGACATGAATGCCATTCATAATTGGAGGAATAATACATACACCTTGGAGAAGAATGGTAGAACACACATGTTGTTGCCAATATAGGAGAAGAAAGTGAAAGAGGAAGCCATCACGAGAATACTTCTCATGAGTGGGAAGGAACTCCTGAAAGAAGTCAAGAAAGAACATGAGATGCAGTTTCTTGTGATGAGGAAACCCATATTTATCCTTACAAGAATTTCAATGGATGATTTTCCTGAAGAAGCTCGGGAATTGTTGGATAATTTTGCTGACATAGTGGTGGATGAGCTTCCAAACTCATTACCACCCATTAGAAGTATCATTCATCATATTGATTTGATACTAGGAGCAAGTCTGTCGAACAAAGAAACATATAGATTGACACCTTGAGAGAATGAGGAGGTAAAGAACAATGTCCAGGAACTGTTAGACAAGGGTTTGGTCAGAGAGAGATTTAGTCCATGTGAAGTACCAACTGTGTTGAGTCCAATGAAGGACGGAGGATGGAGAATGTGTACAGACTCAGGAGACAATAACAAGATCACCATCAGGTATAGATTTCCTTTACCAATAATGGATGATTTAATGGACTGTTTAAGTGGAGAAAATTTCTTTTCTAAAATAGATTTGAAAAGTGGATATCACCAGATTAGAATGAGATAAGGTGATGAGTGGAAAACAACCTTTAAGACAAATGAAGGTTTGTATGAGTGGCTTGTTATGCCATTTAGATTAAAAAATTCCCTGAGTACTTTTATGAGGCTGATGAATGAAATACTGAAAGATTTCATTGGAAAGTTTGTGGTCGTATATTTGGATGATATATTGATCTTTATAAGGACTAAAGAGGAGCATCCAGGGAACCTGACACTAGTGATGAGGATACTACAACATGAGAAGTTGTTGATAAATCTTAAGAATTCCTCTTTTATGAAGACATAACTCATTTACTTCGGTTTTGTGATCTCTTCAAATGAACTAAAGAGGGATCCAGAGAAGGTGAAAGAAATCAAAGAATGCTTGTCACCGAAGAGTATGTTTGAGGTAAGGAGCTTCCATGGATTAGAAAAATTCTATAGGAAGCTCATCAGAAACTTCAGTGGAATTTGTGTGCCAATGATGGATATAGTGAAGAAGAAGCACAAGTCTTTTAAATGGACAGAGGAGTCCAAGAGTAGCTTCAATACAATGAAGGAGAAAATAACATAACGACCAATTCTAGTCTTGTCGATTTTTGAAAAGACATTTCAGGTGAGATGTGATGCAAGTGGAGTTGCAATTGGAGTAGTTTTGAGCCAAGATAACAGGCATGTTGCCTATTTCAGTGAGAAGTTGAATGAGATCAAGAGAAAGTACTCCACGTATGATAAGGAGTTTTATGCCATAATTTAAGACTTGAATAAGTGGACACATTACCTTGTCCCACAGGAATTTGTCATGTATACTGATAACTAGGATTTACAATTCATAACCAGAAAAGAAGAATTGAATCAAAGGCATGCAAAATGGGTTGAGTTTATGCAGAATTTCATTTTTTTCATAAAACATAATGTTGGGAATGCTAACAAGGTTTCTCAAGCATTAAGCAGGAGATGTTTGATTCTACAGGAATTTCAAGTGAAGACCTTGGCGTTTGAACACCTTAAGGACATGTATTGTGATGATATACATTTCAAGGAAGCATATGAAGCATATGAAAATACTGTGATAAGAGACAAAAGCTAGTGGATAGAGTGTATGGTTCAATAGGGATTGCTACTCAAGGGAAATCAGTTGTGCATACCAAAATTCTCAATGAGGGATAACCTTCTGAAGGAAAATCCTAGTGGATGATTGGATGGACATTCCAGCCATGATAAAATGTTTGCACGGTTGAGAAGTCCATACTATTGGCTAGGTATGAGAACAAAAGTGATAAATTTTTTGAATAGATGTAGAATCTACCAACATGCAAAAGGAAAAATATAGAACACTGGATTGTATCAGCCATTGCCAATACCATACAGGCCTTGGGATGCAATAAGCATGGATTTTGTGTTGGGACTGCCAAAAACATAACGAGGATTTGATTCCATATTTGTGGTGGCCGATAAATTTTCAAAGATGGCACACTTTATCCCATGCCATAAGACCGGTGATGCAACACATGTTGCAAATCTATTTTTCAAGGAAGTTATGAGACTTCACGACCTACCCAGAAGCATTGTCTCGGGAAAAGACACAAAATTTGTTGGTCACTTTTGGAGAAAACTGTGGAAGAAGTTGGGGACAAATTTGTCCTTCATCTCAACTTATCACCCTTAGACAAACGGGCAGACCAAGGTGGTAAACAAAAGTTTGGGAAACTTATTGAGGAGTTTGGTTACTAAACACCATAATCAGTGGGATCATATTCTACCACAAGCATAATTTTCATACAATGATTCACCAAACAA
This sequence comes from Picea engelmannii, assembly GCA_009831015.1. Lineage (NCBI taxonomy): Eukaryota > Viridiplantae > Streptophyta > Pinopsida > Pinales > Pinaceae > Picea > Picea engelmannii. The sequence goes on from ML795243.1 coordinate 92,098, forward strand.
GAGCATGGGAAAGAGCCCATTCCAAATATTGTATGGAATGCAACCCATGGTAGTATATGAGTTGAGAGACTTGGAACAGAGTGAGATCAGGAGCACTGGAGTAGACGATTTTTCTGCAGAAATGCAGAACCTCCATAGCCAGATCAGTGGACAGTTGTAGAGTTCTAACCAGGAGTACAAACGTAGAGCTAATCAACACCAAAATGAACTTCAATTTGATGTGGGAGATCAGGTTTTGGCAAATCTCAGGAAATAAATGTTCCATAGGGGAACATATAACAAGTTAAAGATGAAGAAGATAGGGCCATATAATATCTTGAGGAATTTTGATGCAAACGCCTATGACATTGAGTTGTCAGATGGTCTGGGCATCTCGCCCATATTCAATGTTTCAGACCTGTATCCTTACATGGAAGATGACATAGGGGGGTCATAAGATCAGGAGAAGGTCCAGTGGGAGAAACAAATGCCTATAGCTGAAAAACCACAGATGGATAAGATCGTTGATTAGAGGATCGACAAAAGGACCAGGAGGAAGACCTATTTTGAATATCTGGTCAAGTGGAAGGGACACCCAATCGAAGATGCTAGTTGGGAAAATTAAGATGCTATTCAGAAGCATGGAAAGTCGATGCAGGATCTCATGGGCAGGAGTGCATGAATTTTTCTCAAGGGGAGTATGATGCAGGAGCATCATTGGAAAGCACGTGGAGTAGAACCTATCAACGTCTAGGAATCTTTATTGAACCTCAACGCTGGCAATTGTAGCAGAAATTTTGAAGTACGTCTTAACTCAGCACCAGAAAAATATTTTGAGGCAAAATTGAGAAATCGCGAGCAAAGTGGGAGTTTCCACTCCAGCTCTGGAATGCGACTGGACTAAATTAGTCGTAGGTTAGGTTGTGATGTAGACAAGTATCTAGGGAAACCCTAAGATTCCTCTGAGATAAATAAAGGTTATGTACACCCAAATGAGGTTGGTTGCAGGGTAGATAGCTACAAGTAAGATAACTGCAAGTTAGTAGGAGATTTATGAGTTTTCAATTTTTTTTTTTATTTCATTTGTAGCCATCTTCATTTATGAGTATAACAGAGGAAAATTGACCCAATGCATGGTGTGGACATTGTTTTGCAATTCTATGTTATTATGCTTTCATGAATGAATGAATGAATTTCGTCATGAACAAATGAAACTATGAATGTTAGGATATGATTCAATTGTTTCTCTTTTGTCTAGTGGTGCAAGGTGTGCACACAGAACGCAAGGAGTGTGTTAACAAGATCTTTCTCAATTCTGAAGCTCATAAGAAATAGAAGGAAACTTTCCCTTTGCAAGGAGTGCAAAGAGACTGGTACAAGGCATGCATAGTCGTCTATAAGAATTCAAACCTAGCGTAAAGATCTAGTGCAAGGAGTACACAGATTCGAGATTTGAGTAAGTGTCGAAGAGACTTTGCAAGAAGTCTAAGAACCAGAAAAGGAGAACACTAAGAGGACAAGAGGAATTTCTCTTCGAGAAATCCTTCGTATTTGAGTTATCAAAATCTCTGAAATGCAAGGAGTTCACGGGAATTTGAAGTTTACACGAGAACAAGCTCAAGTGGAATAACACTTTTCATGGGTGTTAATGACATCCAAGAAACAAACTCACAGGAAGGACAAAGGTCGAAGAAGTTGAATCTTTCGAAAAGTTTTCTAAGTGTCAAGAAAGCGTAAGCTTAGAGGGAAATATTTGGACTGTCCGATCAACATCCAGACAACGAGGAGAAAGTGTAGAGGGGGAAAGATCTCAGCCATTCGGCCTAAGAGCAAATAAATTGTAGCCCCCTAATCAAGGTAAAGTGCACTAACGATAATATTTGAAAGTACACCAGAGGAGCAAGGTTGCGAAATTATGAAATCATTGGAATCGCCATCAAGGGGGACACTGGTGAGAGATCAGCGTTTCGTTGAGTCATGATCGGATGAGAGATCTCGACTGTTGGTTGCCCAGGTAGATATCAGGAATTCAGATATCGGGAGAAGGGAGGTGAGAGGTCCTCCAACTTCGTGAAACGTGAAGTCCCAATACGCGAAGAGGAAATTAGGACTGTTGGATCGCGGGGATTGTGAGCCATTTATTTGGCGCTCTGAAATATTGACATTTCGGAAGTCAGGGGCGAGCTCAGTTCGAATTGATTCGTCGGATCAAGGGAGGATTTGGGGCATCAGATCTGAAGCATTGAGAGTTCGGGCCTCGGGAGAACGAAGGTGAATTACATCGGGAGTTCCCGATACGCGAAGTCACGACACGCTCAGAAGATTGGCCCATGGTCATAGAAAAGGGTCACATAGGTGAAGGATAATAGAGGGGCTAGCACACGTTAGGCTCCTGCCAGGATTTCAGAGGTCGGGAGAGTTGGGGTGACTCACATGCGAAGACCCGATACGCGAAGTCGCGACTTGCCTTTTGATTTGGTGAGTGGTCACAGCCGTGGTCACATAAAGGAAAGGTCTTAGCCAAAGAAGAGTTATCGCCCCTTCCACATTAAGGTTTGAACAATTCTCATGAGAGGGTCCGTGGGTCTCATACAACCTATGTCCTTGGAGAAAGGACCTGTGTAAGTGGGTTTGGGGTTTAGTAGAGACTCGAAGAGTCAATTAGACTCAGTTTCTTGACCGGTCCTAGACCAGGAGGTCACACGGCCCTTAGGAGAGAAGGGGGGTCTGCATCATGAGTTCATAAATAGAACGTTTCAAAGGCTAGATTCCTTACTAAGTTAGACATTCAACTTTTTCTTTAAGTTTCCCCCTTTTTTTTAGTTTCAATTTTTATTTAAGTTTGCTTTTCCTTTAAGTTTCCCCTTTTTAGAACTAAGTTCAGAATTAGTAGTTTAGATAAAGAACCATTTACTCTTTTTATGAATTTAATCCTCCATTATATATATATATATATATATTTTTTTTTTCTTTAATAATTAAAGTTTGAATTTATCTTATTAATTATGAAAGAACCTTTAGTGAATTGAATTTTATAAAAATAACCTCAGTGAATTAAATTTTTATAAAAGAACCTTAGTGAATTAAAATTTTATACCAAGAACCTTAGGGAATTAAGATTTCCACTTTAATCTGGTTATACATCTAATTAGTTGTTTTATTTATTTTTTCTACGATTCTACTCAGAGCTAGGTTTTTAATTCACTAGGCTTGGTGACAGTTCTTAAGGGATAAATTAGTCATTACACTTTACTTATCACATCATTAATTTTAAGGCCGACTGGGTTTATTCACTTACCAGTTAAAATCGCGACGTGCCCTTCAGGACACACTATGTGCTCCAAGGGTGCCACTCGTCTCTTTCCATTTTCCTTGCGCGGCATGCCCTTCAAGATGCACTACATGCTCCAAGGGTGCCACTCGCCTCTTGACTGAATTTGGTAGACGTCAAACCCCTAGAATCAATACTTCGCCAGGTGATATTGTGGGAGACTAAGGGCCTCTAAGGAATAAGGCCTTGCCTTATTGCACACCCCTTAGAATCATCATGAGTGATTGTCACAGTCTACCCTCATGACATCATGAGTCTTCTCGAACTAGGTAATCGTTAACCTACAGTTTGAGCCATGGCAGGAGTGCTAGTAGGCTATGGCAGGGTTGCTGCCACACCTCTCCCTCAAAGTCTCTGGTTGTCATGTGTGACCCCTCTATTTCAAAAGTGAGTTTGGTCGGCAAGCTATCGTCAACCTGCATCCATCAATGAATCATGTCAACAATAATAATCAATAATCGTAATATCTAATCATATATGCATATGTCATGCCAACAACAATCAAACCCAATAGTCCACTCCTTGACTCAATCCAGAGTCCAAGGGGTTTCATCGATGCCTCTGCATCCTCAATGTCCAATGTCCTGCACACTCAGGAGAACCTAGTCAATAATACTTGTCTATGTAAATGCAACAAAATAACATATCATCAAATCCATAATATCTCATAATCATAATCAAAACAACCAATAGTATAATAACCTCGATCACTTGCACGCAAGTGTCCTCAAAGAATAAGTCCGTTCAGTGTGCGTAAGAGCGGGATGTTACAATATTGTAGGTATAGGGAGGCGGGGAGGGGTTGTAGGGTACGAGGGCGGGGGGGTTATAGGTATTGATGGAGGGTATAAAAAGGGGTAAAAAGGGGTATCTGGTAAAAATAATGGATATCTAGTAAAAGTAGGTTTTTTTATTGGAAAAATGTATTGGGAGGGGGGTTAAACAAAAGGATTTGGGGAGGTATTTATCAATATCTAGTGAAATCAGGGGTATTCTTTAATATCCAATGAATGAATGCACTATCTCATAGGTTCGTTGAGTGGAGACAACATGATAAAGTTACTCACGATGAATTTTATGTACCCTAATATGTTGTCTTAAGTGGTTTCGATGTTCGAGGGCCACGATGTGTCAAAGGAAGAATATGAAGGGTCAAAAGGGTAGGGACTATACTGGATATTAATAACATTACTTAATGGGTGATTATATCAAGGTTCACAAACGATTTTGTGTTTGTGATCCATAGTGTGTCAAATGATGATTATGCTAAGGGTCATAAGGATAGAGGATACAATGAGTTTTTATTGATGTACTTAATTGATGCTTATATCAAAGTTCATAAGGTTTAGGAGGTCTAGTGTCTATATTAACATAAAAGTTGAGGATCATGATGTTAGGTGATTTAACCATTTGTAAAGGGAATGAAAATGTTTTTCCTTCACTAGCCAATCAAATCTCCTCTAATCTATGATTTCATGTGCTTCTTTCGTACAAGATTATTTGGCAAACATGGATTAAGCCGAAGCATTCTCCTCTTTCCTTGTTGAGCTTTAATTTTCTACTATAGAATTATTTTGTAGAGTGAAGTAGAGCTTATGTTAAGATCAATATATTACAAGATTGCACCACTCTCTGAATTTGGTCAAGCATTAGGGAGACGTGCACTCAACCCATGGAATGCCACCAAAATTTAAATCCACCAGCCAAATCAAAAGAGCTTATGTGTAACATGTACTTAAAATGGTTTTGAAATTTCGTTTATTTCCTTTTAGAATTGGCGTGCTCTCTTAACCTTACCTACCCTCGATCCTAATATTTGATATAACAAGCTAACAAAAATACATCTCACATTCGCGTACCCCAATATTATGTTTAGTTAAGGTGAGCTATCCTAGACGCATCTCACGTCCTTGTACCTCTATTCATATTTTACAATACTTTATATATATAATTTTATATAATTAGTTTTAAACTATTTAAAGAATATATTTTTTAAATGTATTTATAATAATACTTTATATATAATTTTAATAATTAAATTTTTAAAACTATTTAAAACTATTCTTTATATGTATTTATAATAATAAAGAAATTTCAACACATTATATTTAATTCTAATTATAATATATATTTATTTATTTTTAATTTAATTTATTATCAATACATATTTTACTTTAATTTTATAAATTGTAAATACAATTTATAGGAAACATTATTATCTTTGTATGATTATATTTATTTTATATGAAGTTTCATTTCATTAAATAAACTATGAAAATAGTTAGCCTTACACATGTTTATCTCATTGTAATATTAAAAAATCCATGTATTCAATGATGCTAAACATCTCGATCAATGATCAAAATTGACTCCTTAGCCTTTCCAAGGGGTTCAAACTTGTTTTAGAATGGTAATTTAAATGACACCATTCAAAAAATGTTACAACGATTATCATAAAATGACAAAAGAAGAGTAAATTTTTCAATAACCCATCAATGTCCTCACTTTCAATGTTTGGTTTGTCAATGAGCATTGGTTCATCACACAAACCTTTCCTTTAGCATCTAAAGACTAAATTCATCTCTATTCTAGTTAGCTCTTATCTATACCTTGATACAGTGTATCCTTCCATGGCATTAAATCCATCACATAGGGCATACCTAGATAAATATCCTACCACCATATTAGTGTAGGCACGATTTTGTGTATTGCTTCATGAAAGCTTCCCAAAGAAACCGTGTATTTTTGAATGCCCACTTGATTTCATGTGTTATGAGCATTGCCAATTCTTGTCAATATGAGAATTTGCATATAACTTAGTTTACATACTTCATCCTTCTGAATAAATACATACTTCTTTGTTATATTTGCCTCTTCTCTTGGATCTATTAAAAAAAAAAATATCCATAAGTTATGGATGTAAATTGTAATGACATTGGGAGCTTGTCAATAAGATTAATTAAAAAATGTCACATTTGAAGAGAAAAACCAAGGAAATCAGATCATCTTTCTTTTTTTCATGGTCATTTTTCCAATCTCTCTAATAGTGTCTAATATGTTGGTTCATAATTATTTTATTGCATTCATAATGCTATATGATTGCATTAAAATTCATGACATGATTATAGATTTGGTATCTAATATGACTTTTATTTCAACACATTTGTAGGTTTCTAAACCATTTGGTGTGTAATTCATGGTATCCGCACTAATACACTAATACAATAGATAATTAAACAAAGAACATAATTAAGAATTCAATGTTGAGACCTTTACATGTTTATTATGATTAATTGAATGTAAATTGAAATCTTGAGAGCTTTACATTTGATAATAATTCAAATGCAAAACTCTACATTTAATTGAATCTAAATGAAATGTAATTTGAATTATGCGAGCAATAAATTAAATGTTGAGAGATTTAGATTTCAAATAACAATTATTATTATTATTATTTATATATAACTAATTAAAAGATTATTTTTTAAATTACAAAGTAAGTTTACTATTTCTTTTTATTAGAATTTCAATTTATTTATGTAGTTGTTTGTTCAATTTTAACATTTTAAATAATTGAAAGAACAATATTTTATTTAGATTTTTTTTTTAAGTATGTATCCAGTTTGTTCTTGTCAATTGAAATACATTTATCTTTTCAAATTTTCATTATAAAAGACTTGAACGAATATATACCCTTCTACTTGAAATTAAAAACAACCCTTCAAATTTGATCATTGATCTTGATATTAAAGTCAAATAATAGTGATTGACCTTATACTTAACAATGAGAATGAGTGATAACCTTTTGAATCACTACCCATAGTTATGAGAAAACTAAAGTTAAATTTTACTACTCAATAAGCCTGTCATAAGGATGCCCAAGGATCTCTCCTATATTAACCTCAATTTAAAACGAGACTGATTCTCTATCAAAGTGCATATACCCGGTCCATCAAACTAAGGCCTTTACCAATATCATTGTATCCTTCCTTATGTGTCTTAATTATTATGATCCTTTGTTCGATCATATTTATAGATCGAACCCTATTTCGATTTCTCGATTGCACATCGTTTTCTGGTTCATTCTCTGTACAAACATGATTTCCAAATCCTGGAATATAGTCGAAGCCCTTTTCTTCATAAGTCACTCAAGTTGTGACCAAAGGATTATCAATGATCTCTCAATATCTAATACTTACTCCTTGTACCTTATCATCCATTTGATCGATATCCATGACCTTGTGCTACTCTGAAAAGGCGCTAACAATGTAACTTAGCGTAGTTTCACAATTGAGGGATGTGACTTAATCAAGATCTATGACGAATGATTGTCATTCATTTTGGGGATTATCCTTACTTTCTAACCATGAGGGGGGCTCCCCACGAAATACTTTATTTGATGATGTGTGTCAAATCCATGGACTGTCCAGATCATTTTGTGTATTTGCTTCTCCATTAACCTTCATACATTTTCGATTGTGAAACCAATCCCATCTGTCACTCTCTTCTTATCCTTCATTCCGATGACCTCTAATTATATCATGCTACATATGCATAGAAATTCAAACCAACAACTACAATAGAATCATAAAGAGAATGGACGGTTCCAGTAGTCTTCCCCACGATCGTAATGATCAATATAATTGATCCTTTACAATGATCGATGATTACCTCGATGAAAACCTTTTGAAATTCGATTCCTCTCCATACCTGCAATAAAATACTAAATCGTGCAATCTCATAATAACTCAGACATACATAGACACATTATTCTAGACAATGAACTTTCTCAACACACAAAAACTTCCTTAATGATACTCTAAACAAAGTATTCATTTCATTAATCGTACATACACTATACATATATTTACACAAGGATTCTAATGCCTTTCTTGGCCTAAATTACATTCAAGGCCCTATCCTCTATCTGGTCTAATCCCTGATTCAATTGGACACCACCAATTCCTTACAGGCTTACAATATTTAATCAAAAGTACCATCAAATAAAACTATTTAGATCCAAAATACTCTCAACCAAACCCCTAAGGATCCTCTAAGATCCAAAAATCACTCAAAAAATCCTACCTTTATGATTCTAAAAATCCTTATGATATCTACTCACACTAAGACCTCTCAACATACCCACAATTCTCTCGAGATTTGTTCCAAACCAGATCTGATTACAATAATACAATCCAACTCACACATTGTAGAATTATCTAGCAACTTAGGAAATTGCATAAAGCTTACAATCACACTCCTTCAGGGAACTAACACCTTAGGAAAATGAAGGACCGCTAGGTCTCTACCACATATAAAATATTTTCGAGGAAGGATGGTCCTGCATAAGAATCCCTAGGAATAAAAACTATTCATGATATCCTAATCATGAGTTCCTTCAGTTGTTTTATTCTTATAGTATCCTCTAGAGTCCCAAACTTTATGTTCAAGATCTCCACTTGATTCATTGTTTCCATGTTACCTTTTTGTTTTTTACTGCAACTCTCTTCGCTTCCACATCTTATGTTGCAATGCCCCACTGGCTTTTCTTTGGAAATATGCCCTTGTCACTTGTTCCCTACTGTTTCCTTGCTTCCCACTTGCTCTGTTGATGTAGATCTTCCTTTCCTTTGTATGTATTCTTTGATACACCTTCACCATCAACATCCTTATTAACTCAATCTCAATGTACAGTCTCTCCTTTGGATGGTACATCTCTTTGCTGAAAACTTGTTCTTGTTCCCTTCACTGAATTTTGTTGTTGTTGTTGTTGTCCACTAGTTTTTTCTTATTGCCTCAAATTATGCCATTTTTTATTGACATCTCCATCTTCTCTTTAAAATTAGTTTTAAATGAGTCTTCAAATCCTTTGCAGTCTTCTTGTCCCGCATTCTTAGTCATCCATTCCTTTAATAATTTCAATTCATCCTCAAAATTCATCAATTGAGGTTTGGTTTCATCCTTAGGAAATAGTCTTGAGTCTACTTCCATATCATTTTCATTTTATTCTTCTAGTTCTGTAATTTCCAAATTAAATTGAAAATTAAAATTCATTTTTACCTCCATAGATGCAATAACCACCTCTCCTTCACTACTAGGCACTTATGAATATGTTTCCTCTCTGGTTGTACATTCCCTTTCTGACTTAGGTTCTATCAAAAATATTTACAATAGCTCAATCTCTTAATTCCAATTTGTAAGCATTTCATCTGAATGCTTATCTTCAACTCATGTTTGGGTATCTTCATGACCCAACTATTTTGTGTTCTCTGCAACAATAAGTTCTTCTAACTGTCTATCAGCAATACCATTAGAAAAATGTGTATGTATTCCTCCTTATTGGTTGTCTTCATGAGACACTTTTACCACATTCTCCATACAAATGTAATTATGATCCTGTATTCTTTAAACGTTTTTATACATTTATTTTTATTCCTTCTTAATGTTGAAAACTTCATATATTTCATCACCTGCTAAACCTGTAATCATACACAAATTGTTAGTCTTAAAAACATTAGGCTTTTCAACCTCTCTTTAATCCCATGTCATCATATCCATATGATAATATGAACTCTCCAAAGAGCTCATGAGACTTCCTGTAAGTATCTCATCCTCTTCATTCCTTGAGCAATCTGTGATACTCTTAATAGGTATCCTCTCAACATCATCCTTTCCAAGGAGGTCTCCCTACTTTATTTCAGAATAGTGAACTCCTCCTTTTGTCAATGGCATAAATCTAAACTCAACTCCTTTGAGTTTCTCCTTCTGCATCAAATAATTTAACCTATACTTCAATTCATCCAACCCTTTCCTCATATTCTCTTCAAATAATTGCACCATTGGACATTTGACCCTATTTACTTTCCATAATCTTCTCTGGTTCTCTTTCATCTTCTTATGTAGCATTTTTTCCATGTAACTAAGAAGGATCTTTAATGCAGCCATTTATTTGTCAAGCTCCTATTGATTCATCCTCTTTCTTATGCCATTTTCCTTGCCATAGTTTCTTTTCCTGCTACAAATTGCCTTTGAACCTCTACAATGATCTACAATAGTGATTGTTTCTATTTCCTTTGTGAACTTCATCTTGTTCACCTATGGACTACATCCAAGTGTCCTATTGCAACAAGTCTTTATACATGTTGCACCATACCTCATCAAGATATCTCCTTTGATCTTGACCTTTTGGTACCTATGGTTCTCTCTCCTAGAATGATGCCACCTGCCCCTCACCGAGCAAGCTGCTCCTACCAGGACCTTCTTCACACACGGGCCCGAAGAGTCAAAGTACTCTCCCACTCCTCTCGGGAGTCTTCGTCACCCACCGGACTCTCCTCCGCGATCTCCCCTTCACAAATCGGGAAATCGGTGTTCGCGCTATCGCGAACCCTGTGTGCACGTTCTCGTGAAAATCAAATCTCTGAACCCCAAATGACGAGGGTCAACGGTCAATGCTCACACAGATCGGGGTTTTTCCTATCGAGATGTGTGATATCGTGAATCCTCGACAACTCAAAGTCTCGACCCCCGAACTCCGATAGCACGTGCGCTATCTTATCGCCATGTCACCTCCTCTCTCCAAGCTATCGGGAATCGCGGGATCCCGATTTTGTCGTTCACAATTCCCTGGCAGAAGAAAGTTCCGAATGCTGAAACCCGATCACTCGGGATATCACGCCACCTGTACTCCACTAGCTTCCGGGTCCCACGCTGCCACGTCCTCTTCGGGATTTCGCGGATCGCGAATCCGTGATGCAAGAACCCCTTGACATCGAGAATCCCGATTCTCCGAACCCCGACTCCAAGAGATCCGTTGACGCGTGTCCTGCAAATCGATGGGTGTGGTTATATCGGGGAATCATTGGTCGAGGTTTCGCCGGTCGTAATTCCCTTGCCTCGCAAAATCCTGAACCCCGATCTTGCGATGCCACCTGTCAACACCTCGGGGTAAGGTCCGTACCTTGACACCTGTCTCCCCCTCGTGCTATCGGGAAATCGTGATTCGGGAGTTCGCGTCTCCTGATGCACAAGGTCACAGTCCTACAAAACCCCGAATCCCGACTTCCTCAGGATCTGTGGCCACGTGTCTTCCTGAAGATCGACGGCTCCAGTTGATTCGGGAAATCGCCGATCGCGATTTCGAAGAGTATGAGACTCTTTCCCTGGGAAACGCCGAACGCCGAACTCCGATCCTCAGGGATCGCGCGCCACGTGTCCCTATCCTGATCGATGGTTCAGATCGATTCGGAGACTCGCAACTCGCGATTTCTTGAGGTGCAAACTCTTGCCTCGCCGATTCTTGAACGCCGAACCTCCGAAGCCCGATGGACCTATGCCCTTCCTCGCCTGTGCCTGTGTGTTATCCCACGCAACTCCTCCACGATCTGACGGTCCTCAGGATTTCGCAAAACTTCCACAGGGATCCCCAGCCGTCGATTCTCTTCCTCTGAGAACTCCTTCTGCTCCTAAGGATGGATTTTGTTCACGCTCCACCTGAGTCTGTTCCTCGACACTTATAAGGAATTATCCCTCCTGAGATTTGTTCCTCTGACTCCTTCAGAGAACTTTCAAGTGGTCTGCTCACTCTTCAACATTCAATCACTCTCCAAGTGTTGAAGTCATTCAAACCCCGTGCGCTCGCCAGCAACATAGATTTATGGCCTCTTTCCTCAGACTAACTGCTGAGATCCACGTCCAACCTGCACTCACCTGCATGGTCCGAATAACCTAATTCGTTCTGGCAAACCGAGCACAAAAGTTCAACTGTCTAGCCCCTCTACGCACTCTAATGCGGAGGAATTCGACTGCACTCTATGCAGGAATCTCCTAGCTCAAACAGAGAAACAATTGAAACTCATTCTCTCAGGTTTCTAACCTGATATGAAATCACATAAGCAGCATATAGAAGATAAGCATAAAAAGAAGCAAGCATGCAACAGCATAATGCCAACAACACAAAGAGACTAAACACATCCATGGAATTTAATAAAAGCTTTCCTATTAATTCAATGCATGTACATGGAGTTTCTTCACAAGCTCTCTGCTTTGCTCTTCTTTTTCTTCTAATGCTGAATAATAATCAATTTACACAAGGAGGGTGTCTATATTCGTTTTCCCTCCTAGAAGATGAAACTGTCTAATCTACAGCTAACCCTATCTACCAGCATTTAAAACCGTTAAATGCCTCCTTATCTACATTATATTACAAATGCGCTCAGCCTTGAATGTCTTTAGTGAAACGGCAGCGCAACAATACCAAGGTAAAATTTAAAATCAAAAAGGTTGTTGGCTTGTCCAGCTGTTATCTTCTTCTCCTCGCGCTGGTTCATTTGAGGAAGTGCGGATGCTCCTGCATCATACTCCTCGGCTCAAAAAGGTTTCATGGGCTCCTGTCCATGAGTTCCTGCACGGTGTGCCCACGCTTCTGAATTTCTGCCTCTGTTTCCCAGCTGGCATCCTCCACTGGGTGATCTTTCCACTTCACCAGGTATTCAAAATATTGCTTTCTCCTCGTCTTCTTTCCTCCTCTTTTGTCCAAAATGCACTCTATCTGAGGTTTCTGTGCCATTGGCAACTGCTTCTGCCACTGGATGACTGGTTCCTGAACACTCCCATCTCCTGCATTTTTGGCCTTATATGGGTATAAATCTGAAATGTTGAAAATTGGAGATATCCCGATGCCCTCCGGCAACTCAAGCTTGTATGCATTTTCCCCAAATTTCTTCAGGACCTTGCATGGCCTGATTTTATTCATCTTGAGTTTGTTATATGTTCCCCTAGGGAACCTTTCTTTCCTCAAGTGCACTAGAACCATGTCCCCAACCTCAAACTGAAGTTGTCTTTTCCTCTGATCGGCTCTGTGTTTATATTCCTGGTTCGCTTTCATCAGTCGCTGCTTCACCTGTGCGTGAAGTTCTTGCATCGCTTCAGCAAATTCTTCAGCCCTGGCGCTGCTAGTCTCATCTTGTTCTGACTCCCTGAGCTCAGAAACTCCTCTTGGCTGTGTTCCATACAAAATTTGGAACGAGCTCTTACCTGTACTCCGATTCACCGAATCGTTGTACGCAAACTCTGCCTGCGGTAGGATCTAATCCCAACTGGTGTGATGCTCCACCACTAGGCTTCTCAATCGATCCCCCAAGCTTCTGTTGACTACTTCCGTCTTCCCATCTGTCTGCGGATGGTAAGCCGAAATGAATGCTAAATCGGTTCCCAGCTTCTTCCATAGCGTCCTCCAAAAATGACCTATGAACTTGGTATCCCGATCCGAGACTATGCTTCTCGGTAATCCATGCAATCTTACAATCTCCTTGAAAAATAAATTTGCGATGTGGGTTGCATCGCTGGTCTTATGACACGGGATGAAATGTGCCATCTTCGAAAACCTTTCCACCACAACAAAGATGGAATCAACTCTTCGCTGAGTTCTCGGTAATCCCAACACAAAGTCCATGCTAATGGCTTCCCATGGCCTTTCGGGTATAGGAAACGACTGATATAACCCTGTGTTCTGTTTCCTSCCCTTCGCGTGTTGACAAATTCTGCATCGGTCAACAAATTTCTTCACATCTGCATGCATTCCTGGCCAAAAATATGATTCGCCCAGCTTGGCGAATGTCTTGTCATGTCCGAAATGACCTGCTAAGCCTCCATTGTGTTTTTCCTTTACCAAATTCTCTCTCATAGAGCAATCTGGAATGCACAATTGATTTCCTTTGAATAGCAATCCATCCTGTATCAAGAAATCTATCCACGGGCTCCTATCTCTGAGCACTGGATTCTCGGCTGCTTCATAAGCTTCACCGAAATCAACATCGCCTGCATACATATCTTTTAAATTTTCAAAACCTAAAGTCTTGACCCTGAATTCCTGCAGCAATAAACATTTGCGACTCAAGGCGTCGGCTACATTGTTCGCAGTCCCCAAAATGTGTTTTATGACAAAGGTGAAATTCTGCATATATTCCACCCATTTCGCATGCTTTTGATTCAACTTCTCTTGCTGACTCACGAACTGTAACGCATGATTATCACTGTACAGAACAAATTCCTTGGGGATGAGATAATGTCTCCACTTTTTCAATGCCTGGATAATGGCATAGAATTCTTTATCATATGTGGAGTACTTCAGTTTTG
>ML795243.1:115904-130292 GCA_009831015.1 Picea engelmannii
AAGTCATTACTTCCCTTGAACAAAAACTATTGATTATTTCTCATATATTGTGCATGGTGTATTGTGGTGTATTGGTGTAACTCTTATACCATTGTTAATTTATCATTGGATATAATTGAATGGTTTAATTATAAGTTGAAAAAGGTTTTAAATTGTACTTGATACTAATTCACCCCCCTCTTAGTATCAACAAACCCCTTGACATCGAGAATCCCGATTCTCCGAACCCCGACTCCAAGAGATCCGTTGACGCGTGTCCTGCAAATCGACGGGTGTGGTTATATCGGGGAATCACGGGTCGAGGTTTCCCCGGTCGTAATTCCCTTGCCTCGCAAAATCCCGAACCTAGATCTTGTGATGCCACCTGTCAACACCTCGGGGTAAGGTCCGTACCTTGACACCTGTCTCCCCCTCGTGCTATCGACAAATCGTGATTCGGGAGTTCGCATCTCTTGATGCACAAGGTCACAGTCCTACAAAACCCTGAATCCTGACTTTCTCAGGATCTGTGGCCACGTGTCTTCCTGAAGATCGACGGCTCTAGTCGATTCGGGAAATTTCCGGTCGCGATTTCGAAGAGTATGAGACTCTTTCCCTAGGAAACGCCGAACGCCGAACTTCGATCCTCAGGGATCGCGCGCCACGTGTCCCTATCCTGATCGACGGTTCAGATCGATTCGGAGACTCGCAACTCGCGATTTCTCGAGGTGCAAACTCTTGCCTAGCCGATTCCCGAACGTCGAACCTCCGAAGCCCGATGGACCTATGCCCTTCCTCGCCTGTGCCTGTGTGTTATCCCGCGCAACTCCTCCACGATCTGACGGTCTCGGGATTTCGCAAAACTTCCACAGGGATCCCCAGCCGTCGATTCTCTTCCTCTGAGAACTCCTTCTGCTCCTAAGGATGGATTCTGTTCACGCTCCACCTGAGTCTGTTCCTCGATACTTATAACGAATTATCCCTCCTGAGCTTTGTTCCTCTGACTCCTTCAGATAAATTTCAAGTGGTCTGCTCACTCTTCAACATTCAATCACTCTCCAAGTGTTGAAGTCATTCAAACCCCGTGCGCTCGCCAGCAACAGAGATTTATGGCCTCTTTCCTCAGACTAACTGCTGAGATCCACGTCCAACCTGCACTCACCTGCACGGTCCGAATAACCTAATTCGTTCTRGCAAACCGAGCACAAAAGTTCAACTGTCTAGCCCCTCTACGCACTCTAATGYGGAGGAATTCGACTRCACTCTATGCAGGAATCTCCTRGCTCAAACAGAGAAACAATTGAAACTCATTCTCTCAGGTTTCTAACCTGATATGMAATCACATAAGYAGCATATAGAAGATAAGCATAAAAAGAAGCAAGCATGCAACAGCATAATGCCAACAACASAAAGAGACTAAACACATCCATGGAATTKAATAAAAGCTTTCCTATTAATTCAATGYCTGTACATGGAGTTTCTTCACMAGCTCTCTGCTCTGCCTTCTTYTTTTTCTTCTAATGCTGAATAATAATCAATTTACACAAGGAGGGTGTCTATATTCGTTTTCCCTCCTGGAAGATGAAACTGTCTAATCTACAGCTAACCCTATCTACCAGCATTTAAAACTGTTAAATGCCTCCTTATCTACATTATATTACAAATGCGCTCAGCCTTGAATGTCTTTAGTGAAACGGCGACACAACAATACCAAGGTAAAATTTAAAATCAAAAAGGTTGCTGGCTTGTCCAGCTATTATCTTCTTCTCCTCGCGCTGGTTCATTTGAGGAAGTGCGGATGCTCCTGCATCATAGAACCTCTTGAGAAAACTCTTCTCCTCTAGTCTCTACAACATAAACTTCTCTTAGAGAACACTCCCTTGTTTTTGTAGTTCCAATCTTCAGTTGGAATTATTAGGTTCCTTACCACTGCTTCCTCTAATAGCTCACATGCTCTTCCTCATCTAAGAACACACTTGGTTCTCTGTCACAGCTTCACCTAGATATCATGGCTTCTCCCAATCTCCTTTAGTTTTACTCAACTTGCAAACAATCTCAATCCAGAGTTAATATGAAAAAAATATATCCAAGCCTTGTTTATTATCTTTCTCCCTTTTGATTCGCTCTCTGGAATCAACCCAATTGTCATGTCAAATATAAACCTCTCTTTGTGCAATGTCTCTGTCTAATTTAAATTTATCTAAATATGAATCCCCCTATATCATTTCTTTGTGCTATCAGATTTCACTAAATATTCACTCTCCATATTCTCTCTATACCTCTGTCACCTGTCAAGACAAACTTCAGGTTTATAGCTAACAAAAGAAATATGTCACCTTATACCTCCTCCACTTTGCATCCATTCTGTTGATGTCACTCCATCAATTCCAAAAGAGCATCCATGCTCTGATACCACTTGATGACCTTTTGGGTCACTACCCATAGTTATGAGAAAACTAAACTTAAATTTTGATGCTCAATAAGCTTGTCATAAGGCTGCCCAAGGATCTCTCCTATATTAACCTCAATTTAAAATGAGATTGAGACTCTATCAGAGTGCATATACCAGGTCCATAAAACTAAAGCCTTTGCCAATATCACCATGTCCTTATTTCTGTGTTTTAATTCTTATGATCATTTGTTCGATCATATTTATAGATCACACCCTAATTTGATTTCTCGACTGCACATCATTCTTTGGTTCAATCTCTATAAAAAAATGATTTCAGAATCTCGAAATACAATCGAGTCCATTTTCTTCATAAGAACCTCATGTTGTGACCAAAGTCTTCTTGATAAGATCTCAGTCTCTAATACTTACTCCTCACACCTTATCATCCATTCGACCGATATCCATGGCCTCACACTAGTCCTAAAAGGATCTAGCAGTGTAACTTAATGTAGCCTGACAATCAATGGACACGACTTAATCAATAGTTATGAAGAACGATTGTCATTCATTTCTAGTGTTAGCCTTAATTTATAATCATGAGGTGGAGTCCTCTTAAAATTATTTATACGTCAACGCGTGTTAAATCTCTGGATGATCCAAATCATTTCATGTCTCGACCTCTCCATTAACCTTCATACATTTTCGATTGAAAAACCAATCCCATCCATCATTCTCTTCTTATCCTTTAGTATGATGACCTCTAATTAGACCACGCTTCCTTTGCATAGAAATCCAAAGAAACTATTATAATCGACTCATAAAGAGAATGGATGGTGCCTACAATCTTCCCCACAATCTTAATGAACATCCACCTGCAAGGGAATTAAGATCATCAATCCTTTATAGTGAGCGATGATCACCTCGATGAAAACCTTTGGAAATTTGATTCCTCTTCGGACTTGCAATAAAATCCTAAATCATGCAATCTCACAATAACTCATGCATACCGAGACACATTATTTTAGATAACAAAGTTTCTCAACACATAGAAACTTAATTAATGATACTCGAAACAGAGTATTCCTTTCATTAACCATACATACATTGTACATAGATTTACACAAGGATTCTAATGGCTTTCCTGGCATGAATTACATTCAAATTCCCTCTCCTCTCGCTATCCTAATTCGTCATTCGATTGGCCACCTCCAATGCCTTCCAGGCTTACAATATTTAATGAAAAGGAATTTGAACTGAAACTGTTTAGATCCAAAATACTCTCAACCAAACCCCTAATGATCCTCTAAGATCCAAAAATCACTCAAAAAATCATGCCTTTAGGATTCTACAAATCCTTATGATATATACTCACACTAATACCTCTCAACATACTCACAATTCTCTTTAGATATGCTCCAAAGAAGATTTGGTTTCAATAACACAATCCAACTCACACATTCTAGAATTCTCTAGAAACTTAGGAAATTAAATAAAGTTTACAATCACACTCCTTTAGGGAACCAACTCCCTAGGAAAATGAAGAACCCCTATGTCTCTACCAAATATACAAGATATTTTAGGTATGATTCTTCTCCATCAATGATTTATGACACAAAATTGCATAAGAAGTTCCATAATCACTATATATAATTTGTGAGTGGTTTTATTAGTCCTAGTTGAAGCCGAAGACTATAACATTTGTTTGACCATTCACCATCCATTAGATTTTATTTGAATAAAAACAAAATCTTCTTGTCGAATGTTGTACATATTCCTAAGAAAATAATTATGTTTTCATAATATTTAAATTACTTTTATCACACATCTTATTGGATGAAAGATTAGATGTATTTTGGTTGAACTCAAAAGGAATGCGATTTTTCAATCTTAGTTAAATTACTTTTATCACACATCTGATTGGATGAAAAATTAGAGGTATTTTGGTTGTGGTCTAACTGAATGTAATTTTTCGATCTTATTTAAATCAATTTTATCTCACATCGCATTGGCTGAAAAAGTAGATGTCTTTTGGCCTAACTCTAGCTAGATGAACCCTAACAAAACGATTTTTTTTTTCAAACATCGATAACCTAAGTTTGGATTTTTAATCTTATATAACTACAAAATCTATTCATTGAGGTCATCAAATTCATGTGACTGGAATAAATACATGTGACGTGCAATTATTTCTTCATAATATATTTTTAAATGATCTTGTAACTTTCAATAGTAACTAAATTTGTAACAATATCTATAGTTATCATCATTCCACTATGCAATCTATTATCACTCCGTAATTTCCCTTTGTTGTGGGAGGGAAACCATGGAGGTAACCATAGACCACTTTGGGCTTGGAATCTGGCCTTTCCAAACCAAAGAGGGCTCTCTCAATGTAAATTAGGCTCAGTGGCCAAATATGAAATATAAATAAGGTTTTAAGATGTGGTGGTAGAGCAGAGAGAGAAATCTATTGGGAATGGAGTCAACTTTGAAGCAAATGGAACTATTAGTGACTAGTGGTAGAACTATCAAGGAAGAATATTGTATATGTGATAATATTTTAGTTTGAATATTGTTGTTGTATGATGAAACAAAGAAAACAATTAACCACATTCAGAGAACCAACTGGGATGAATTCTGATTGGTTTAAGAAGATATAATAATACTTAAATTGCTTGAATTTAAAGCATCAATATAAGATGAATTCCAGACCATTAGGTTTCCAATTTAAGCATATAAAGGTTGCAAATGAAATGAGAAAAGAACACAGGAAATACATACATAAGAGGGAAACACATACTTTATATCAACACCACAAGAATCTATGGTATAAATAGCACTATACTTTCGCACTAATATTCCATTAAAATCAAGAAAGATTACAAATTGCTCAAGAGAAATGTCCTCTATGATTCTACCAACCCATTTAGTCAATAAAAATTAAAAATATATATAGAAAAAAATCTTCCTCGAGATGAGTAGGTCAATCTCAAATCCTTCCCAAAGTTGGATCTAGTTGCAAAATTATAGTAGTATGTTTAGAAGTTCCTGCTAGGAAATATGAATGAATTTTCTAGAAAATAGGTTGTAAAGAGTAATTTGAATATTCCAAACAATGAAACCTGTGAAGAAAATGAGAGAATTTTTTGTGAATGGGATAGTTCTTGACAAAATCTTGTTTAATTTTTCAAAAATTCCTCCCCATAGTCTCGGGATCTGCGCACAAAGATAATGACTAAAACATGAAATCATTAAATGTTTAAATATGAAAAATAGGTTGTAAATATTCATTCAAATCTTCCAAACCATGAGACCTGTGAAGAAAATGAGAGATTTTTTTGTGAATGGGATTGTTATTTAAGACATCCTCTTTCAGTTTTCTAAAATTCCTCTCCATAATCTCGGGATCCACGCCCCAAGATAATGACTAAAACAAGAATCCATTAAATATTTAAATATGAAAAATAGGTTGTAAAGATCCATTCGAATACTCTAAACAATGACACTTCTAAAGAAACCGAGAGAGGTTATTGTGATTTGGATTGTGATTGATAAAATTTTCTTTTAGTATTCGTATATTCATTTCCATGTGGTCATAAACTGAGTTTGAAGTTGATTGCAAAAATAGTCATTTGCAGAACTTGCACAACGAACTTGTAGAGCGAGTTTCCTTTTGACATTTCCTTATATATTTTGGATTTAATTGATGGTTGAAGGCCAATTCTTGATATTTTGAAACTTGAGATGATGATAAGCATTCGTATAACCACGTCATTACCTTTTCAAGCACCATTTTCTTCAACATCCTAATATATGTCAAATACTCGATTTTGACAGTGAGAAAATTATAGGACACTAACATTGGCTCCAATGGGATGTTTTCTTTCCTATGAGGAAGAAAATAACTTGGTGACTAGGTGCTTTCATCCATTGGGTTGTTCCCAACATGCAAACTAACTTGTGTCCTTCTCCAACTAAAATCGAACCCACTTTGAAAACCAAAAATGTACACTGAAACTATGCACACATTTAAAACCATACTGATAAAATCCAAATTGAAACAAATTATTTCCCAACAAACTTATTAGCACAACCATCCTACTCTAATCATCTGAGGCAACTACTGAATTCAAGTGATCTCATATTTCCAATGTAACCAATCAAACAAATGGCTACTTGACTGGCCTTTGCTTTGATTCTCTCCAAAATGAAAGAAAATCTTAAAATATGGAAACTTAATATGAAATATAAATCCACCTTCAAATTTTATGAACTCTGCAAAATTCACTTTCCTTAATGATTCCAACAAAACTACAAAATGATGTTCAAAAGCATGATACACTACCCTGTCTTGAAGGTCAGTAAAAAGTCAAGCATTCCCTTCGTTTACAATTGTTAATTGTAATATGTCATCCAACACAAGATCCTTTTCATAATGAAAGAAAACAAATTTTTCATCGGGATTATCATTCACATCAGGGAAAATAATAGCGTGTTATTGAAGATATTTAATTCAGGTAGCCACATCATCAATTGCAAAAATGTCCACAAATGACACTTCATGGATATCAGCAGGAGTGTCATCTTGATTTTCAGGAGAACTGAGACAATCAACTTCATGCACATTATTTTATTTCCATTGTGACTCTGTGATACAAATGTGATAGGTTGTTGCATTCATTTACTAGAATTATTTGTCATATGATGGATTACTGTCTAAAGTTTCTATAGATGCAATTTCAGAAATCTGATTTGGACCAACCTTTTCTTGAAACAAAGTTTTAGAAAATGCATAATCTGAAGAAACATATGAATCATTATCATCATTCTCTCAATCACTTGAAGACTGGCAAGGCTGCTGCAAATTTTCATCAAAATCAAGAGATAGAACATGGCTTTCATCATTAAAATTATGATCGGTTTCAGCTTCAGTGAAAAGGGAAGATAATGTTTGCTGAAAATCAACTTTATCTTCGTAAACATTATGCTCTAATCTTTGCTCCTGATGTTGAAAAGGATTTTCATAAATGGCCTCTTAAATTTCCTCATCCATGAACTCAACATCTTCATAAGCATTCTCCATGTTTTTGTAAAAAATTTCAAAAGGATGACAACAATATTGAACCAATAATAATGATGGATAGGATCTTTTATAATTTTCAAAAAATATTGTATGAAAATCTTGTAATGAGTAAAGACTTGAAGATGGTAAATTTTCATACCATTGTTTTTCCTTTCCCTACTGGTGATCATGAACATCTTCATCAAGCAATATTCATGAAATTGAACCTTTAGCTTACACAAATGAATATGAAATTTAACCAAGTGAAGAGTAACATTGTTTCATTTTCCATCTATGAGTCTAGGAAGATATGTCTGCGAATCTATGCAAGGAATTCGATTTGGAAAATTAGGAATGTGAGAGAAATTCATTGGATCTACCTTGCAGATCTATGATCTGTATTGAAGCAGTGGAGTCGCCAATAAATTCTTTGGCTATTGTCTCTTTGGATAATGGAGTCGCCATGAAAATTATGAACTCTTGATTCTTGAAAACGGAGTCACCAGGTGAATGATGTACAACATTTCCGTGTCTAAATACTATTGACCATCAGTACTCAAATATGAAATTTGTCGTTTATCTCAGGGAAAATTTCACTTTATCTCCTCGGCAACGACACCAAAAATGTTATCACTCTGTAATTTCCCTTGGTTGTGGGAGGGAAACCATGAAGGTAACCACATACCACTTTGGGCTTTGAATCTAGCCTTTCCAAACCAGATAGGGCTCTCTCAATGTAAATTAGGCTCAATGAACAGATCTGAAATAGTAATAATATTTTAAGATTTTGTGGGAGAGCAGAGAGAGAAATCCATTGGGCATGGAGTTAACTTTGAAGCAAATGGAACTATCAGTGACTCATGGTAGAACTATCAAGGAAACATAGGTTATATAGGTGATAATATTTTAGTTTAAATATTATTGTTGTATGATGGTGTAAAGTCCTCCTCGTTACGACAACAACTCTTTAACAGGTGCAATTTTTTTTTTGTTTAAGGTGTGTGCACGTGTGTAAACGGGAGAAGACACATTTGACTCTATGTTGCCACTCGACGACTAACAAAACGCAACCACGATGATCACAACCAGAAGACATAAGGCACACAACAAGTAACCGCACACATTAAACAACTTACTATGTTATGTACAGTACGAACACAGATGGAAGAATCCATAGCAGTAGATTTTACTATTTCTACACAGGAAAGCAGGGCATTTAATCTTAGTTCTCTTCTCCGGAGAGAGGGAATGTCAGATAGGCTCCTGGCCGACTGCTCAGGCAGAAACTAGTAATCTTTGTCAGGAGGTCGCAGTGGTGGGAACTTTGCCTTTAAAGAGCCCGAGACTACTGATATGACCTTAGAGGTATGTCGCAAGAGTGGAAACCCTGCCTAACCCTACCTTTAAAGGGCCCGAGACTCTTGATACGGCACTGGATTCTTTACACAAAAATAATCACACACACAGAATTATATACAGAGCGACTAGCTTTATCAAATCGAAGAGTCTGATATCATACAACTGTGAGTTTCGACAATTCCAATTATAGTACTAACCCTGAAACTAATTAACAATCTCAATACATCCTATATGTTACAAATACCATAAAATTACCATAACATTATCTTAACACCCTCACATCTTACGTTATAATAACCTTGCAACTAAAACATCAATCACCAATCACATTACTCCTTGTATGCTACCAATGAAATGAAGTTACAATGACTTTACCATGAAATGAATCAACATTACATTTATATTACCATAACCTTTCCAATGAATTAATAATAAAAATAAATCATTACTGTAGCATTTAACGTGAAGCATTACATTACATGATTCTTCCATTGCGCGCAAGTCTCATTTATCAGGCAACATGTCATTCAATTCTTAAATAATCATTCACCAAACAACAGACTGACCATATCATTGCTTTCCATGTTACATTCACATCATAATTAAATTACACGGACTTTACACCTTAATGATAGCAACAACAATGGAACTACCAAACTTGACCATAAATGGCCGTATCATTACTTTCATAATAAGATAGCAATGTAAATCAACTAAGTATAACTTCACACTTCCGAGTTTCATTAACAATAAATAGTCATTACATTGACTACGCAACCTAGCAATTAAAACATAGTGAATACTACATTTCATTCGTGACCTAACACCAATGTGTCAATTTAAATTATGAGTTATATCATTACCCTTACATATTCAACTAATCATTGACATTACCTCTATATCTTAAATTAACGAATTACCATGAAGTTGCCTTTTACTAATTACTATAACACTGTAAATTAAAATAGCAATGCTTCTACCCACTAATATGCCAGATTATATCATCAAAAACAACAAATTTCAGAAACATATCGAATAATTAACAATAAAGGGGAATTATTAAATTCTGAGGAAACTACTTTTGTTTTCTTCAAGGCGCAAATTTCTAGAAGGTAAAAGGGTTAATGTGTCTAAGTAAAACTGAAAAACGCACTAGAGAAATTCGCTGGCAGGGATAGGTGAAATTAACAACTGGAAACGTGACTGTTACCACCTAGAATCAAGTAAAACGGCTACCCAATTGAATCAAGGAGAATCTCCTTAACCATACCCCTTCATTAATTAGAAACCCATAGTCATTAAAATGTATAGGTAATTCAATCGAGGCAAGATATCAGGGATAAGTTCGCTCCAGAAATTTAAGATGCAGGACGACTTCAGAGCTGTCCAGACCGATAATGCATAAATTTTCGCTGTCAGAAAAAGTTGAGGAGAAGGAGAGAATGGGTTATAGTTCGTGGTTTTAAGGAGATTCGAGCCCCCTGAAGGAAAATTCGCCACGCAGTGAAGGGGACAGACCAATGTAAAAAAACTGGCAAATCGCAAAAGGAGATACCCAGTAATAAAAATGCACAGAGGTAAATAAGCCAGAATTTATGCGGACCGATTCTTCCCATGAAATTTTACCAAAAAGTCAACCAGAAGTTGCGTTCAAGGCTTAGATGAAACTAAGGTGAACAGAAAAATAAAATTTAGGCGTGGCTAGGGTCCCATCTCAACAACTTAGCAAAACACAATCCCAAGGTCTGATGCGCGCAGGTGGAGGTGTGAAGGACGCAGGACTGAGAATTATCCCACCACACAAATGCATTTGCAGGGGTGTGATCTGTGGCTGGGTGAGTGTATTTGCAGCCAAGACAGAGGCATTAAAGGTGCAGTGGAAAATACCATACAACCCTACCTAACAACATTTGCTGGAGCAATATTAACCCCGCCATTGTAATTTACAAATTTTCACCAAAAGGGAGGGTTAGACAACCTCTAAGAAACACCCACAGGGGTACAATAAAGTTCTAATTCAGACGCATCACGGAGGATAACTCATAGTTAAATTTCAATAATCCACCAGAGAGGAGTAAATAAAAATCCATCACTAACAACAAATACTATCGATTCCCAAGATGCTAAAGATCAACAACCATCAATTTAAAAATTGCATATGATTGTCATTCGTTAAGAATATCAACTATTCGATGAGTAAAAAAAACTGCTACCTGAAGCACATGTTTCGCTGTCCAAAATATTGCCGACAACAACAAGCTCACAATCTAGAATCCTTGGGCTTAATGCTTACAATATCCTGTGTGAATTATGGAAGCAATGCAGACAGGAGTAAGATTTCGTGAGCCATGGCGCGGTGTTTTAAAATGCCCCAACCCAAATGTTGTCTAGCATATAAAATTCTGCTATCACTGGATTCGTTTCCTTTTTTTTCTCTTTTTGGAGCTCAAATTTTGAACTGATTACTGTGAGAAGAAGGTTATAAAATACTGCAGGTAAAGTTCCGCTAACCCTCATTCCATTGACATAACTTACAGTAATTTAAGTCTCATCCATTGCAGCATTAGCATACAGTTATTATCCATAAAGAATAAAACAAGCGGGGAAACCTATTACATCTGTTACATTTTTCATATAATTTATGATGTTCGGGTGATAAAAAAAAGGGGGTCAATCCAATAAGAAGTAACCACATAATAAAGGTTAAATAGTTTCTACTCTATACATATGCCAATCAAGTCATCAATCCTACAACATTCTAGCATTCAAACAAGAAGCGTACAGTTGTCTGCTCGCCTGTTCCGAGTGTGGTCCGCGCGCTCCATGCAATCCCACTCGCCGACCGTCGAGACCTCACCGGTACCTCCCAGCCAACGCTAGGGGTACTTTGCTTCCCCCTTATCCCCCCGAGCTGCAAAGGGGCCACACACTATCCATATGGTATGTCTAGCTTCCCAGCTCGCCTCGCAAGGCCGAGCTACCACTCCTATCCGAGCTGGAAAATTCCCAACTCTCCACAAGTAATCAGTCAAGTCACAAATCCGACAGTGTAACGTTACACTAACAACCGATCCCCTTCTTCCTCATCTTCCCTTTCTTTTATAGAGTTTTTAGAACCTCCCACTTTCCCTAAATCACATTTTAATTAAGTTTTAATAAAAATATTCTAAATATTCTCTTTCGCACAAGTGTCGTCCATCTCCTCCAATAATTATTTTCTTTAAAATCATTATTTGACTCATTTTCCTCACCTGCCTAGAGTTGCTCCTAAAAATCCTCCTAGGTGTTCCTAGATCCCCTTACATGTTTTAAATACTTTCCCTGAAATGAAATTGCTAATTTTAGTTCAATTTAGAAGGTTCTTAATTGCAGATTCCTTACTATGTTGACCTCGCTTTTTTTACCATAAGTTCCCATCTTTCCTTTATTATGTTTCCTCCATTTACTTAGTTTCCCAATTCTTATTATTCCCTTCTTTCCCCTTTTTATTAAACCCAAAATGGCAGTTGCGCTATTAAATCTTTCCCTTTTATTATTTATTTAATATCTTTTGTACTTTCACAAGTTAAGAAATAATTTCTTCTTTGCAAATTTTTAAATCCCTTCGCTTAGTTAAATTCTTACTCTCTTCATTTACCCCAAGAGTTTTATGAAGACTAAACTATCACTTAAGTGGGTTTTTGTTTAAATTTTTAATTTTATTCTAGGGTCTTTTTCTTAAGGTTAGACTAAATTTTTACCCTAAAAAGTTTTAGACTTAGGACTTAGATTCTGAACTGAGCGACACTTGGTTAGGGAAGTTGTTTAAGGATTTCTTAAGGCGTTAATGTCTTAGGGCCATCTAGGTTTGTTTCTTCATATCATCAACGCGACGTTCCCTTCAGAACGCACCATGTGCTCCAAGGGTGCCACTAGCCTTGGTTGTTTCTTTTGCTCGACGTGCCCTTCAGGATGCACCACATGCTCCAAGGGTGCCACTCGCTAACTTGTGTTTCTTTCACACGACGTGCCCTTTAGGATGCACCACGTGCTCCAAGGGTGCCACTCGCCAACTTGACTGATTGGTAGACATCTACAACCCCTAGAGTCAACACTCCGCCAGGTGAACTTGTGGGAGACTAAGGGATCTAAGGAATAAGGCCCCCACCTTATTGTACGCCCCTTAGAATCATCGTGAGCGACTATAGCAGTCTGCCCTCACAGCATCGTGGATCATCTCAAACTAGGTAATCGTTAACCTATAGTTTGAGCCACGGCGGGAGTGCTAGTAGGTTGTGGCAGGGCTGCTTTCCACACCTCTCCCTCAACCTCTCTGGAAATCATGTGTGGCCCCTTTACTCCATATGTGAGTCTGGTCGACAAGCTATCATCAGCCTGCATCATCAATAATTGTGTCAGATCATGTCAACATCATATCATCAAATCAATGAAATATCACAGTAAATAAATCAACCGAAATAGCCCACTCCTTGACTCAATCCGGAGTCCAAGGGGTTCCATCGATGCCTCTACATCCTCAAGGTCCAAAACCCTACACACTCAATAAAACTGAGTCAATAGCACCTGTCTACGTCCAAGCAGTAAAACATCATGCCATCTATCATAATGCATCATAATCAAGCATAAATGTTTTAACATCATAAAAGTCCAGATCACTTGCGAGCAAGTGTCCTCAAAGAATAAGTTTTCTCAGTGCGCTAGAGAGGGATGTTACATACACCCCCTCTTGCTCTAAACTTTGTCCCGAAGTTTCTCAGTATCAATGCCGAAATAAAACTACCACAGTATCATAAGTCTATCTATCAAAAAAAAATGGGAACTGCTGGTGCATATCATATGCGTCCTCCCAGGTCGTCGAGTGCGGACTATAACTGTCCCACTGGACCTTGACCTGATCTACCGTTTGACATCATAACTGTCAAACGAGATGATATAAGATGCGGACTGGCTCAACCATGAGCGATCCCTCGTCCGATACCTGCAAGGAACTCATGTCAATCACGTGGGTAGGATCACTAACATAATGTCTCAAAACAGATACATGAAAAACATCGTGCATACGCCTCAATGAATCAGGCAAGGCTAGTCGATAGGCCACGGGCCCCTTTTCTCTCCACAATATCAAAAGGTCCCACGAACCTATGAGAGATTTTGGTTCCCTTTCCAAACTTGATCGAACTCTTATGCGGTTTAACCCGCAAGAAGACTCGATCGTCGACCTTGTAACTACGGTCAACTCGATGCGCATCGGCATAACTCTTCTGTCGATCCTGCGCTTCTTTCATCATTTGTCTTATGGTTTGCATTTGCTTTTCCATTTCTTGGATCACCTCTGGTCCAACCAGGACCCTATCCTCAAGCCGATCCCAACTCAAGGGCGTTTGACACGGTCGCCCATAAAGAAACTCAAAAGGCACCATCTTAATGGTGCTCTGGTAACTGTTGTTGTAAGAGAACTCTACTAGAGGCAAGAATTCCTCCCAACGCTTTTGTTGGTCCATCACGTACATGCACAACATGTCTTCCAAGGTTTGGTTCATTCGTTCGGTCTGTCCGTCAGTCTCTGGGTGATACGCAGTACTAAAATTAAGTTGGG
>ML795243.1:130342-143401 GCA_009831015.1 Picea engelmannii
GAGTGTCTACTACTACAAAAATCGAGTCATGTCTCCTTGCCGTCAGTGGCAATCCAATAATAAAATCCATCGAAATAACTTCCCATTTCGATTCCGGAATGGCATGTGGTTGAAGTAATCCTGTCGGGTGTCTATGTTCAGCC
Organism: Picea engelmannii; assembly: GCA_009831015.1. NCBI lineage: Eukaryota > Viridiplantae > Streptophyta > Pinopsida > Pinales > Pinaceae > Picea > Picea engelmannii. Next base: position 130,486 of record ML795243.1, read on the forward strand.
GTTACCTGTTGACACTCTAGACATCTAGCCAAAAAGTTGACTATGTCGGCCTTCATTCCCTTCCAGAAGAATAAGGTTTTAAGGTTTGCCCTCATCTTCGTGACTCCTGGGTGAGCCATGTAAACGACTCTATGAGCCTCGCTCAGGATCAACATCCTCAACTAGTCGTTTGGCAGTACGTAAATCCAACCTCTAAACCTCAATAACCCATCGCTATCAAAAGAAAATCCCTCGTATCCTGGTACCATCATTGTGTTTTGTCCGAAAAAACCCTCAACCTCTTTGTATGAGTCATCATCACACTGTAAAGTGAGAATCTTCTCATGTAGATTCGTCTGAAGAGGCAACACCGAAAAGATGTGTGGCCTTCAACTCAAAGCATTTGCCACTCGGTTCACCATTCCCTTTATGTAAGTAATCTCAAAATCGTACTCGCTAAGCAATTTTGACCAACGCCATGGTCGCGTGTTCAGGTCACTTTGCGTAAAAATGTGTTGCAGTCCACAATGATCAGTCCTTAATTCAAACTTTCGTCCCACAAGGTAGTGTCTCCAAACCTTCAAGGCATATACGATGGCTAATAACTCCAAATCGTGCGTCGCGTAGTTCTCCTCATGCCTCCTCAGTTTCCTCGAAATGTAAGCAATCACTCGTCTGTCTTGCATCAAGACTCCGCCTAAACCTTCCTTGGATGCATCAGTGCATACCAAGATGTCTGCGTCCATGTTAGGGACCTTTAGTATCGGCGTTGTGGTCAACAACTCTTTAAGCCTTCGAAATGCTTCTGCACATTTCTCGGTCCAAACAAACTTCTTGTTTTTCTTCTGCAATTCCGTGATCAGATTTGCTATCTTTGAAAACCCCTAGAAAAACCGTCGATAGTATCCTGCTAAACCCATAAAACTATGCACTTCTATGACATTCGTCGGCGCCAGCCATTCCATAATAGCCTCAACCTTGGTTGGATCCACGACGATACCTTCGCCGGAGATGACATGCCCTAAGTAGTGAATCCTCGATTGATAAAAATAGCACTTGGACAACTTCCCATATAATTTATGCTCTCGTAGACACTGTAGTACCAAGTCCAAGTGCTTGTCATGCTCCTCCGTCATATGAGAGTAGATCAAGATATCGTAAATGAATACTTGGACAAACTTGTCCAAGTATTTGCGGAACACCCCGTTCATCAAACTCATGAATACACCTGGGGCGTTTGTCAGTTAAAACGGTAAAACAGTAAACTCATAATGTCCAAATATCGTCTTAAAGGCGGTCTTAGGGACATCCTCCTTGATCCATAACTGGTGATACCCTTATCACAAATCGATCTTGGAGAACACCGCCGCACCCTTCATTTGATATAACAGATCATCAATTCTTGGTAAGGGATATTGATTCTTGATTGTAGCCTTGTTCAATTGACGGTAGTCAAAGCAAAGCCTCCATGATCCATCCTTCTTTCGTATGAAAATAACTGGTGCACCCCACGGTGACACACTAGGACATATCAATCCCAGGTCCAACAACTCCTTTAGTTTCATTTTCAACTCTTGCAACTCCGGGGTCAACATCTGATAAGGGGTTCTTGCTATCGGTTCGGTCCCTGGTTTCAGGTCTATAGTAAACTCCAATTCCCTTTCCAGTGGCATCCCAGGCAACTCCTCTGGAAATATGTCCGCAAACTCCTTCACCACCGGAAGGTGTTCTAGACCTTCCGCTACTCCCTTTTCGTTTAGTGCGAGGATCGAATAAAGCTTGCACCCCTTGCGCATACTCTTTCGTAATTGTAAGGAAGAGACGAACCTCAGGGAAACTCCCTGGTTCCATCCTACAATCACACATCTCTGTCCTTCATCATCAACCAAGCTCAACCATTTTGTCTTACAGTTGAGTATCGCCTCATGTGATTCCAACCAATCCATACCAATCACGACGTCATAAGATCCTAAGATCGTGACATACAAGTTGACCCTCGTGACAAACTCTCCCAGGTTAAGGGCACAGCCCGTAACCTTTCCTCCAACCTTCTATTTGGCTCCCGAAGCCATCTCGACAAAGATAAACTCGTCCTATTCGACTGCCTTTACCCTAATCCTTTTTAGCGCTGCACCATAAATGAAACTCTCAGTAGCACCTGGGTCTATCAAAACACTAAGGGTCTGGTCAGCGACAGTACCTGTCGTCTCGAGCACAGTCGATTGGTGTTGTGCCTGGCAGTTATTCACCACCGCATGAATCCGATGGGCCTTACCCATATCTCCCATGGTAGTGGGTCTGGTTGATCTGGACACTCTGGTCCTCTCCACAGGACAGTCGCGCTGGTAGTGTGGCTCCCCACACATCCAACACCCCTTCTTCGGCCCAGTAGTCCTGGTACCCAAAGTAGAAGATGACGGCCCACCGACCTGGAACCCAGGTTTGTTCTGCTGAACATGCTTAAACTGCTACTTCTATGGGCGACGTTGTTGCTAATGTTGTGGTCCCCGATAAGGTGCCCGTTGTTGAGGCGGCGGTCGTCGGGGTGTAGTGAAAGTGGATCCTCTCTGGAATCCACGATATCCCGGCGTATGTCTCGCTGGTGTCTGATGTTGCGGTGTACCAGATGAACCCTGCCCTGCTAGTCTCGCTGGAGTCCTGGTTTGACCCCCATTGATAAGCTCCTCCTCTGCTATGAAGGCCTTTTGGACAACGTCGTGCAAGGTTTGAGGCATCAAGATCCTAACCTTTCCACGCAGGCTGCCATTAAGGCCAAACACGAGCCTGTTGACCTTGAGCTTCTCAGTGTTAAGGTGCGGAGCATACTGGAGTAGCTCCATAAAACGTACCTCGTACTCGAGCACCGTACGACCTCCCTGTCATAATGCGTTGAACTCATTGAGCTGACGCTCAATGAATTCCTCTGAAAGGTACCTCTCTCAGAATTGTTCCTCGAACAGTTCCCATGACACGTCTTCAACAGCCATGTTCAGCTGCGGCAGGAGCATCTTCCACCATAGAAGAGCAGTCCCCTTTAGTTGAAAGACCGCCATGTGGACCCTCATGTTGGAGGTATAATCGCGAAGTGCGAAGAACATCGCCATATTCTCCAACCATGCCTCGGCGGCGACGCCATCCAGGGCACCCAAGAACTCGGGAAATTTAACCTTCTCGACTTCACAGTGAATTCTACCTGTAACGGCCGGTGCATGCGGCAGAACCTTAGTGGGTGCCGGTGTCCTGGCCTCGTCTCTGATCTCATCATCCCAACAACATCTCCAACTTCTATCTGCTCCTGTTCGAGAACCTTCTTGCCTCCCTGGGGGTTAGACCCCTCAGGTGTGGATGCTACTAGAGGCGTCACGACTCCTCCCCTAGCACCCCGTCGTTTGCCACCGTGGCATCCTCTAACCATGATTACCTGCACGCACACAATCAACTCGATTGGAAACAGTATAATCCAATATAATCATGTCAACGAAAGCCGTAGCGAATCCCAAGTCGCGGGTCGAACCCGCTCTGATACCATATGTAATGTCCTCCTCGTTACGACAACAACTCTTTAACAGGTGCAATTTTTTTTTTGTTTAAGGTGTGTGCGCGCGTGTAAAAGGGAACAGACACATTTGACTCTACGTCGCCACCCGACGACTAACAAGACGCAACCACGATGATCACAACCAGAAGACATAAGGCACACAACAAGTAACTGCAAGCATTAAACGACTTACTGTGTTATGTACAGTACGAACACAGATGGAAGAATCCATAGAAGTAAATTTTACTATTTCTGCACAGGAAAGCAGGGCATTTAATCTTAGTTCTCTGGTCCAGAGAGAGGGAATGTCAGATAGGCTCCTGGCCGACTACTCAGGCAGAAACTAGTAATCTCTATCAGGAGGTCGCAGTGGTGGGAACTCTGCCTTTAAAGAGCTCGAGACTACTAAAATGACCTTAGAGGCGTGTCGCAAGAGTGGAAACCCTGCCTTTAAAGGGCCTGAGACTCTTGATACTGCATTGGATTCATTACACAAAAATAATCACACACACAGACTTATATACAGAGCGACTAACTTTATCAAATCCAAGAGTCTGATATCATACAACTGTGAGTTTGGAAAATTCCAATTATAGTACTAACCCTGAAACTAATTAACAATCTCAATACATCCTATATGTTACAAATACCATAAAATTACCATAACATTATCTTAACACCCTCACATATTACGTTATAATAACCTTGCAACTAAAATATCAATCACCAATCACATTACTCCTTGTATGCTACCAATGAAATGAAGTTACAATGACTTTACCATGAAATGAATCAACATTACATTTATATTACCATAACCTTGCCAATGAATTAATAAAAAAAATAAATCATTACCATAGCATTTAACGTGAAGCATTACATTACATGATTCTTCCATTGCGCGCAAGTCTCATTCATCAGGAAACATGTCATTCAATTCTTAAATAATCATTCACCAAACAACAGATTGACCATATCATTGCTTTCCATGTTACATTCACATCGTAATTAAATTACACGAACTTTACGCCTTAATGATAGCAACAACAATGGAACTGCCAAACTTGACCATAAATGACCGTATCATTACTTTCATAATAAGATAGCAATGTAAATCGAGTAAGGATAAATTCACACTTCCGGGTTTCATTAACAATAAATAGTCATTACATTGACTACGCAACCTAGAAATTAAAACGCAGTGAATACTACATTTCATTCGTGACCTAACACCAATGTTTCAATTTAAATTATGAGTTATATCATTACCCTTACATATTCAACTAATCATTGACATTACCTGTACATCTTAAATTAATGAATTACCATGAAGTTGCCTTTTACTAATTACTATAACAATGTAAATTAAAATAGCAATGCTTCTACCCACTAATTTGCCATATTGTATCATCAAAAACAACAAATTTCAGAAACATATCTAATAATTAAGAATAAAGGGGAATTATTAAATTCTGCGGCAACTACTTTTGTTTTCTTTAAGGCACAAATTTATAGAAGGTAAAAGGGTTAATATGTCTAAGTAAAAGTGAAAAACACACCAGAGAAATTGGCTGGCAGGGATAGGCGAAATTAACAACTGGAAACGTGATTGTTACCACCTAGAATCAAGTAAAACGGCTACCCAATTAAATCAAGGAGAATCTCCTTAACCATACCCCTTCATTAATTAGAAACCCACAGCCATTAAAATGTATAGGTAATTCAATCGAGGCAAGAAATCAGGGATAAGTTCGCTCCAGAAATTTAAGACACAAGACGACTTAAGAGTTGTCCAGACCGATAATGCATAAATTTTCGCTGTCAGAAAAAGTTGAGGAGAAGGAGAGCGTGGGTGACAGTCCGCGGTTTTAAGGAGATTCGAGCCCCCTGAAGGAAAATTTTCCACGTAGCGAAGGGGACAGACCAATGTAAAAAAAATGGCAAATTGCAGAAGGAGATACCCAGTAATAAAAACGTGCAAAGGTAAATAAGCCAGAATTTACGCGGACTGATTCTTCCCATGAAATTTTACCAAAAAATCAATCAGAAGTTGCGTTCAAGGGCTAGGTGAAACTAAGGTCAACAAAGGAATAAAATTTAGGCATGGCTAGGGTCCCATCCCAACAACTTAGCAAAACACAATCCCAAGGTTTGATGCGCGCAGGTGGAGGTGTGAAGTACGCAGGACTGAGAATTATCCCACCACACAAATGCATTTGTAGGGGTGTGATCTGTGGCTAGGCAAGTGTATTTGCAGCCAAGACAGAGGCGTTAAAGGTGTAGCAGAAAAGACCATATAGCCCTACCTAACAACATTTGTTGGAGCAGTATTAACCCCGCCATTGTAATTTACGAATTTTCCCCAAAAGGGAGGGTTACACAGCCTCTAAGAAACACCCGCAGGGGTACAATAAAGTTCTCATTCAGACGCATCACGGAGGATGACTCATAGTTAAATTTCAATAATCCACCAGAGAGGAGTAAATAAAAATCCACCGCTAATAGAAAATACTATCGATTCCCAAGATGCTAATGATCAACAACCATCAATTTAAAAATCCCTTATGACTGTCATTCGTTAAGAATATCAACTATTCGCTGAGTAAAAAAAACTGCTACCTAAAGCACATGTTTCGCTATCCAAAATATTGCCGACAACAACAAGCTCACAATCCAGAATCCCTGGGCTTAATGCTTACAATATCCTGTGTGAATTATGGAAGCAATGCATACAGGAGTAAGATTTCGTGAGCCATGGCGTGGTGTTTTAAAATGCCCCAACCCAAATGCTGTCTAGCATATAAAATTCTGCTATCGCTGGATTCGTTTCCTTTTTTTCTCTCTTTTTGGAGCTCAAATTATGATCTGATTACTGTGAGAAGAAAGGTTATAAAATACTGCAGGTAAAGTTCCGCTAACCCTCATTCCATTGACATAATTTACAGTAATTTAAGTCTCATCCATTACAGCATTAGCATACGGTTATTATCCATAAAGCATAAAACAAGCGGGGAAACATATTACATCCATTACATTTTTCATATAATTTCTGATGCTAGGGTGATAAAAAAAAAGGGGTAAATCCAATAAGAACTAACCACATAATAAAGGTTAAATAGATTCTACTCTATACACATGCCAATCAAGTCATCAATCCTACAACATTCTAGCATTCAAACAAGAAGTGTATCGTTGTCTGCTCGCCTGTTCCGAGTGTGGTCCGCGTGCTTCGTGCAATCCCACTCGTCCACCGTCGAGACCTCACCGGTACCTCCCAGCCAATGCTAGGGGTACTCTGCTTCCCCCTTAGCCCCCCGAGCCGCAAAGGGGCCCCACACTATCCAGATGGTATGTCTAGCTTCTCAGCTCGCCTCGCAAGGCTGAGCTACCACTCTTATCCGAGCTGGAAAAATCCCAACTCTCCACAAGTAATCAGTCAAGTCACAAATCCGGCAGCGTAACTTTATGCTAACAACATATCCCCTTCGTCCTTATCTTCCCTTTCTTTTATAGAGTTTTTAGAACCTCCCACTTTCCCTAAATCACATTTTAATTAAGTTTTAATAAAAATATTCTAAATATTCTCTTTCGCACAAGTGTCATCCATCCCCCTCTTTCCTCCAATAATTATTTTCTTTAAAATCATTATTTGACTCATTTTCCTCACCCACCTAGAGTTGCTCCTAAAAATCCTCCTAGGTGTTCCTAGATCCCCTTACATGTTTTAAATACTTTCCCTGAAATGAAGTTGCTAATTTTAGTTCAATTTAGAAGGTTCTTAATTGCAGATTCCTTACTATGTTGACCTCGCTTTTTTACCATAAGTTCCCATATTTCCTTTATTATGTTTCCTCCATTTACTTAGTTTCCCAATTCTTATTATTCTCTTCTTTCCCCTTTTTATTAAACCCAAAATGGCAGTTGCGCTATTAAATCTTTCCCTTTTATTATTTATTTAATATCTTTTGTACTTTCACAAGTTAAGAAATAATTTCTTCTTTGCAATTTTTTTAAATCCCCTAGTTTAATTAAATTCTTACTCTCTTCATTTACCCTAAGAGTTTTATGAAGACTAAACTATCACTTAAGTGGGTTTTTGTTTAAATTTTTAATTTTATTCTAGGGTCTTTTTCTTAAGGTTAGACTAAATTTTTACCCTAAAAAGTTTTATACTTAGGACTTAGATTCTAAACTAGGCGACACTTGGTTAGGGAAGTTGTTTAAGGATTTCTTAAGGTGTTAATGTCTTAGGGCCATCTAGGTTTGTTTCTTCATATCATCAACGCGACGTTCCCTTCAGAATGCACCACGTGCTCCAAGGGTGCCACTCGCCTTGGTTGTTTCTTTTGTGCGACGTGCCCTTCAGGATGCACCACATGCTCCAAGGGTGCCACTCACTAACTTGTGTTTCTTTTGAGCGACGTGCCCTTCAGGATGCACCACGTGCTCCAAGGGTGCCACTCGGCAACTTGACTGATTGGTAGACATCTACAACCCCTGGAGTCAACACTCCGCCAGGTGAACTTGTGGAAGACTAAGGCCTCTAAGGAATAAGGCCCCCACATTATTGCATGTCCCTTAGAATCATCGTGAGTGACTATCGCAGTCTGCCCTCACGACATCGTGGATCCTCTCGAACTAGGTAATCGTTAACCTACAGTTCGAGCCACGGCGGGAGTGCTAGTAGGCTATGGCAGGGTTGTTGTCCACACCTCTCCCTCAACCTCTCCAAAAGTCATGTGTGCCCCCTTTACTCCATATGTGAGTCTGGTCGGCAAGCTATCGTCAGCCTGCATCATCAATAATCGTGCCATATCATGTCAACATCATATCATCAAATCAATGAAATATCACAGTAAATAAATCAACCCAAATAGCCCACTCCCTGACTTAATCCGAAGTCCAAGGGGTTCCATCGATGCCTCTGCATCCTCAAGGTCCAAAACCCTGCACACTCAATAAAACTGAGTCAATAGCACCTGTCTACGTCCAAGCAGTAAAACATCATGTCATCTATCATAGTGCATCGTAATCAAGGATAAATGTTTTAACATCATAAAATTCCAGATCACTTGCGAGCAAGTGTCCTCAAAGAATAAGTTTTTTCAGTGCGCCAGAGCGGGATGTTATAGATGGAATAAACATAGAGCAATTAACCACATTCAGATCACCACATGAGATGAATTATGATTGGGTTAAGAAGAGATAATAGTACTTAAATTGCTTGAATCTAAAGCATCAATATCAGATGAATTCTAGACCATTAGGTTTCTAATTTAACAATATAAATATTGCAGATGAAATGAGGAAAGAACATAGGAAATACAGACATGAGAGGGAAACAAACACTTCAAATCACTACCACAAGAATCTCTGGTATGAATAGTACTATACTTTTCCACTAATATTCCATTAAAATCTAGAAAGATTACAAATTGCTCAAGAGAAATGTCCTATATGTTTCTACCAACCCCTTTAGTCAATCACAATTACAAATATATATTGAAAAGACTCTTCCCCAAGATAAGGAGGTCGAGATCAACTCCTTCCCAATGTTGGATCTAGTTGCAAAATTATAACAACACGTTTAGAATTGCCTGCTATGAAATAAGAATCAATTTTCTGGAAAATAGGCTGTAAATATCCATTGGAATATTACAAACCATGGCACCTATGAAGAAACTGAGAGAAGTTTATGTGAATGGGCTCATTCTTGAAAATATTATCTTTAATTTTTTGAAAATTCCTCTCCAGAGTCTCGAGATCTGCACCCAAAGATAATGACTAAAACAAGAAATCACTAAATGTTTAAATTTGAAAAATAGGTTGTAAAGATCCATTCGAATCTTCCAAACCATGAAAACTGTGAAGAAAATAAGAGATGTCTTTGTGAATAGGATCTTTATTGAAAATTTTCTCTTTTAGTTTTCAAAAATTCCTATCCATATTCTTGAGATACGCACCCAAAGATAATGACTAAAACCGGAAATCATTAAATGTTTAAATCTGAAAAATAGGTTGTAAATTTACATTTGAATATTCCAAACCATGACATCTGTGAAGAAAGAGAGATATTTTTTTGTGAATAGAGTCCTTCTTGACAAAATAATCTTTCAGTTTTCAAAGATGCATTTTCATGTGGTAAGAAACTAAATTTGAAGTTGACTACAAAAACAGTCATTTTCAGAACTTGCCCAACGAACTTGCAGAGCGAGTTTTATTTTGACATTTTTTTCTATTGTTTGGCTTTGATTGATGGCTGAAGGTCACTAATTGATAGTTTGACACTTGAAATGAGGACAAACATCCCCAAGAGCACTTCATTACCTTTTCAAACACCATTGTCTTCAACATCGTAATAAATGTCAAATACTCAATTTTGACCATTGAGCAAATTATAGGACACTAACACAATCTTTGTTATGTTTGATTATTCTCACCCGGACACTTTTTTCCATCTCCTAATATATTTTAGGATTTTCCTCATTTATGTATACCCCAAATTTTTTTTCTCTATAACTCTCTATAACTAGCATAGATGACTATTTTTATGACCCAAGGGGGGCATATATATGTCTAAATGTATAAGATATGACCCTAAGGGGGGGCATATATGGGCCTAAATGTACATGTAATGTGTAAATACATATGTAATAAGGTTGGGGTAGTGATAAATGGGCCTCATGTGCAAGTGTGAATAACTATATATAAGAGATCATGTATTCATTATTAGGGGGGATTGTGAAGTATGAAAGGTAATTGGTTATTTGAAGGGGGTTTCCCTATTATTTAAGGACTTATTGTGTAACTTATCTATAATGGAGTTGTGCTCCATGTTGAAATTATGTGCATGGTGTGTACTTCTGTTATTTTATGATATTTTGAGTATTTTGATCATAACATTTGGTATCATAGCTCAATGTCTTGGGGTTTCACTGCGACACCTGAGACACCTTGGAATTTGCATTATAAATTGTTTTATAATTTGTTTGAGAAGGAACCCAATGGAGGATGTTTAGTATATGAATCAAGGTATGTGGTGTAAAAACTTCATCTCCTTAGGCATTATACTTTCATATATATATCCTGTGTAAGATAGGGTTATGAAATCATCATGAATTTAGTCATCTCAAATTTTTTGCAATAAAATTGTTGCTGTAACATTTCATACCCTATCTTATTATGGGTATTTTCATATTATGGGTCATCCTAATTTTGTATATACACCTTGTGTAAGATAGGGTATTTCACTAGTCCTATTGACTAGTCTCAAATAGGTGATTCAGGTAAAATCATCGTAATATATTCATAGAGGATTGAAATTGAGTCAGACCAGTTGCATTGAACCATGGACAAGCCATTGTATGTTTGGTACAATTTTTAGAAGTTTATATCAATTATTGACCACGAGGCACATTGTACAAGTGCTCTCTCCTGGAAAGGACAAAAATCAATAAGGTGTGGGGAAGTTACCATAACTTCCACTTGGCACATCCAATTTTGGTCAGACCTGTGGCATTGCAGAGAATAAATTTCATAGTACTACAGATCATAATTATAGACTGATAAGGGTCGAAATTAATGAGATACATCAAAATTAAGGTAGGTGAGGAGGACAAGATCCAAATCAAGGTTTCCAATGTATGTTGACTTAAAACTATCATAACTTTTTATTGGAATGTGTGATTGAGCTGATTCAAAATCCATTGGAAATATACAACATAGAAGAGAATATTGGAACAAGGATTATAACTATTTGATACATTTATCCTTAATATACAAGGGTTGGAATTCAAGGACTGGGGTTAGATAACAATTAAGAATCAATGACAATACCTAAATTTACAGGAGATGATGATAAAGATGAAATCAATCCTATGGAATGGTTGAGGTTGGTAAAATAATATAATATGACTTCTACAAAGGCAATAGATAATTGTTTTGACAAATCTTGGAAGTGGTGGATGAGTGTTGATCAAAATACTAGATGGCACTGCACATGGGAAGAATTTAAAAAACTCTTCTCAGATAAATGGATAAAGGATACAAAAATGGAGGAATTGTATAGAATTCAAGATGAATTAAAAGAAGAAAATGAAGATATTAAGAATAAGGGTGAGGATCTATCTAAGATAGGATCCATTAATGAATCACTCATTAAGGAAGTTAAGAACTTAGAGCATGAACAAAATAGTAAATAAAAGTGGGAAAATGATGAGGAAAGGGAAGATTTGAAAAAGAAAGATGAAGAGATATGCATATTATGAAACCATAATAAAAAAATATTGGATGCGGTCAAGAGATTGAAAGAACAAAAGAAGAATTGTCAAAATCAAGAAGAAAGAAGGATCTTGGATGAAGAATCTACCAAGAGACTCGAAGATTAAATTTGCATGAAGGTTAAGGAATCCTTAAATGTTGATAAGGTAAAATCAGAAATAGAAGCCAGAATTGAAGAAGGATGTCAAAATTTGTTAGATGGGATCACATTGCAACATCAAAAGGAGAAAGAAGAAAATATCCAAGACACTCAACGTAAGATACTTGAATAAGTTGAACTCCATCTAGAGGATGTACATGCCAAATATAATGATATTATATCGAAGGCTAATGTAATCAAAGACCAAGCAAAGATGATCGATGATTACATTGTCGCTAAAAATAAGATAGATGAAATGCATGTTCAGAATGAAGGATGACCATCAAATGTGAAACCATATCGACACCCTCATTACCAAGAAGCATTTCAAGAAAGACAAGAAGGATGATATCAACAATATAAAGGAAGAAGATGGAATAAATGTCAATATTCATGGAACAAGGAATCACCAAACTACTCTTCAACAAGCTATTATCAGAGACCAACAATGACTACAAATTGGCGACTACAAATTGAAGAAGCTATTATCAAAATTTCTTAGATGGGATCACATTGCAACATCAAAAGGAGAAAGAAGAAAATATCCAAGACACTCAACATAAGATACTTGAATAAGTTGAACTCCATCTAGAGGATGTACATGCCAAATATAATGATATTATCTCGAAGGCTAATGTAATCAAAGACCAAGCAAAGATGATCGAGGATTACATTGTCGCTAAAAAGAAGATAGGTGAAATGCATGTTTAGAATGAAGGATGACCATCAAATGTGAAACCATATCAACACCCTCATTACTAAGAAGCATTTCAAGAAAGACAAGAAGGACGATATCAACAATATAAAGGAAGAGGATGGAATATGTTAAGAACCAAATATCAATATAGCATAGAAAATCCTCAGAAAAAGTACTCAACGCCTTGAAAAATAGATAATTTCAGATAATAAGCCTCTTCAAGGGGGAAACCTCCTTTTACCCCACTTAAATGTTCAAGTACAAGATGATTCAAAATGAAAAT
>ML795243.1:166614-176911 GCA_009831015.1 Picea engelmannii
AAGCTCTATGTGGTCCTTGCGCTCAACGAAAAGGGAGTAGCAGAAGGTCTAGAACACCTTCCAGTGGTGAAGGAGTTTGCGGACGTATTTCCAGAGGAGTTGCCTGGGATGCCACCAGAAAGAGAATTGGAGTTTACTATAGACCTGAAATCGGGGACTGAACCGATAGAGAGAACGTCTTATCGGATGTCGACCCCAGAGTTGCAAGAGTTAAAAATGCAACTGAAGGAGTTGCTGGACCTGGGATTGATACATCCTAGTGTGTCACCGTGGGGTGCACCAGTTATTTCATTTGGAAGAAGGACAGATCGTGGAGGCTTTGCATTGACTATTGTCAATTGAACAAGGCTACGATCAAGAATCAATACCCCTTACCAAGAATTGACGACCTGTTTGATCAAATGAAGGGGGCGACGGTGTTCTCTAAGATCGATTTGCGATCAGGGTATCACCAATTATGGATTAAGGAGGATGACGTCCCTAAGACCGCTTTTAAGACAAGATTTGGACTTTACGAATTTACTGTCTTACCTTTTGGACTGACAAACACCCCAGGGGTATTCATGAGTTTGATGAACGGGGTGTTCCGCGAGTACTTGGACAAGTTCGTCCAAGTATTCATTGATGATATTTTGATCTACTCTCGGACGATGGAGGAGCATGACGAGCACTTGCGCTTGGTACTACAGTGTTTACGAGAACACAAACTATATGGGAAGCTGTCCAAATGCTCTTTTTATCAATCCAGGATTCACTACTTAGGGCATGTCATCTCCGGCGAAGGTATCGCCGTGGATGATTTACTAGATGAGGTTCAAGAACTGCTGGAAGAGTTCGCTGACATCATAGTGGATGAATTACCTCGTTCGTTCCCACCGATGAGGAGTGTGAGTCATCACATTGATCTCATACCAGGATCTAGTTTGCCGAATAAAGCCGCGTACAGGTTGACGCCACAAGAAAATGAAGAGGTCAAGAAGCAGGTCTAAGAGTTATTGGACAAAGGATTGGTCAGGGAAAGCTTGAGTCCATGTGTTGTTCCGACAGTACTCAGTCCAAAAAAAGACGGAGGCTGGAGAATGTGTACCGACTCAAGGGCATTCAATAAGATAACCATTAGGTACAGGTTCCCATTGTCGAGAATGGATGATCTAATGGATTGCCTGAGTGGGGAAAAGTACTTTTCAAAGATTGATTTGAAGAGAGGATACCACCAAATTCACATGAGGGAAGGTGATGAGTGGAAGACAACCTTCAAAACCAACGAAGGACTGTATGAATGGCTAGTCATGTCGTTTGGCTTGACAAATGCACCGAGTACCTTTATGAGGTTGATGAATGAAGTCCCGAGGGAATTCATCGGGAAGTTTTTTATTGTGTATTTGGACGACATACTGATTTAAAGTAAGTCAGTGGCAAAACATTTGAAGCATTTGGCTATTGTGATGAAGAAACTACAGCAGGAGAAGTTGTTGATAAATATGAAGAAGTCCTCATTCATGAAGACATAACTTATTTACTTGGGTTTTGTTATATCTGCGAATGAGTTGAGGATGGATCCAGATAAAGTGGAAGTGATCAAGAATTGGCCATCACCGAGGAATGTTTTCGAGGTGAGAAGTTTTCATGGTTTGGATAGTTTCTACCGTAAATTCATCAAGAATTTCAGTGGAATTAACGCAACAATGATGGATACAGTGAAGAAGTGTCATAAGTCTTTTCACTAGACAACAGAGGCTGAGAAGAGCTTCAATCTATTGAAGCAGAAGATCATGGAACAACCGGTTTTGGTGTTGCCGGATTTCCTGAAGACATTTCAGGTGAAATGTGATGCAAGCGGTTTTTCCATAGGAGCAGTCTTGAGTTAGGAGGACAGACCAATTGCATATTTCAGAGAGAAGCTCGATGAGGTGAAACTGAAATACCCCACGTATGATAAAGAATTTTATGCTATCATCCATGCACTGAGGAAGTGGAGGCATTACTTCATCTTGAAAGAATTTGTATTGTACAGTGATAACCATGCATTGGAGTTTGTGACTCAACAAGAGAAGTTGAATCAAAAACATGCCAAATGGGTAGAGTATATGCAGAATTTCACATTTGTGATTAAACACATTTCGCGTACTGCTAACAAAGTGGTTGATGCTTTGAGCAGGAAATGTTTGTTGTTGCAGGAGTTCCAAGTCAAAACATTGGGTTTTGATAATCTCAGGAACATGTACGCAGGTGATGCATATTTTGCAGAAGCGTATGAAGTGGCTGAGAATCCAGTTCTCAGAGACAAAAGCCCATGGATAGACTATATGATCTAGGAAGGATTTTTGTTCAGAGGCAATCAACTGTGTATCCCGAAATGCTCCATGAGGGAGAACTTGCTGAAGGAGAAACACAGTGGTGGATTAGCAGGACACTTTGGCCATGACAAAACATTCACAAAGCTAAGCGAATCATACTTTTGGCCAGGGATGCGAGCATATGTCAAGAGATTCATTGACATATGTCGAATTTTCCAGCATTCGAAGGGAAGGAAGCAAAATGTGGGTTTTTATCAGCCATTGCCCATACCAGAAAGGCCGTGGGAGGCGATAAGCATGGATTTTGTATTAGGGTTGCCGAGGATGCAAAGAGGTGTTGATTCAATCTTTGTGGTAGTGGATAGGTTTTCTAAGATGGCACACTTGATCCCATGCCAAAAGACCATCGATGCGACTCACATCGCAAATCTATTTTTCAAAGAAGTCATTCGACTTCATGGGCTGCCGAAAAGTATAGTTTCGGATAGAGACACGAAATTCATACGGCATTTTTGGAGGACCTTATGGAAGAAGATGGGAACTAATTTGGCATTTAGTTCAGCTTATCATCCTCAAACGGATGGGCAAACAGAAGTGGTGAACAGGAGTCTGGGAGACTTGCTGAGGAGCCTAGTGACAGAGCACCATAGCAGTTGGGACCACATATTACCACAGGCCGAGTTTGCATACAATGAATCAGTGAATCGGAGCACAGGGAAGAGTCCATTCCAGGTTGTCTATGGGGTGCAGGCGAGAGGAGTTTATGAATTAAGGGATTCATAACAGACTGCTACTAGCAGTGCTAGTGCAGAGGAATTCACAGAGGCGATAAAAGAACTTCACAGCCAGGTGAAGCTGCGACAACAAGATTCAAGTCAGGAGTACAAGCGCAGAGCAGACCAGTGGAAGAGACAACTTCAGTTTGAAGTTGGGGATCTAGTTCTGGCACATTTAAGGAAAGAAAGGTTCCCGAGGGGAACATACAACAAACTAAAAATGAAGAAAATTGGGCCATGCAAGGTCTTGAGAAAATTCGAGGAAAATGCTTATGAGATTGAGTTGTTGAATGGCATCGGAATATCCCCGATATTCAACATCTCAGATTTATACCCATACAGGGCTGGAGAAGAATACACTGGAACAGAGCAGCCAGTGATCCAGTGGATGAAACAATTGCCAGTTGCAGAAAATCCGCAGATGGATTGCATACTCGGCAAGAGAGTGAGTAAGAAAACCAGGAGGAAAGAATACTATGAGTATCTGGTCAAATGGAAGGGCCATTCAGTGGAAGATGCCAGCTAGGAGACTGAAGAGGAAATACAAAACCATGGACAGACCGTGCAGGAGCTCATGGACAGGAGCCCATGAAAATTTTCAAGCCAAGGAGTATGATGCAGGAGCATCGCCAACACATCAAGTGAGCCAGCACGGAAGGGGAAGACAGCTCGATAAGCCAGCACAAATTTTGAAAATTCTTTGGAACTGTTGCGCAGATCTTAAATGAGTCATTTAAGATAAGGCACATTTTATATATTGTAAATGGACCTTGAGTGGATAGCTCTCATCCTTAGTAGATAGACGACATTTAAATTAGTTAATGCTGGTAGATAGGAATTTAATTCTAGATTTGATAGCTTTGGAGCGCAAGAGGGAGAACGGATATAGACACCCTCATTGTATCATTGTAAGATTATGAAGTAGCATTGTTGAATCGAGCATACAGAGAGATGTGTAAAAGAACACCCATGTACAGACATTTGAATTAATAGAAGAACTTTGATTCAAATTCATGGTTTGTGTTGTTCTCTGTGTACTTGATGTTATGCTCATGAATGTTTTCTTTCTGTCATACATTTTCTTTTATATGCTGTGTATGTGATTTCATGGTTGAATTGAAGTCTGAGAGGAAGAGTGAATGAGTTTCAATTGTTTCTCTATTTGAGCCAGAGAATTCCTGCAAGGAGTGCAGTCGAATTGTCCACAAGGAGTGCGTCGACAGAAGGGTCCAATTAGAGATATCTTTTGTTCTCATTTCCTCGAAGGTGCAGTTAGGCATAGTGCCGTGCAAGGAGTGCGAAGACCAAGTAAAGGTATCAGGGTTGCGAACCTGAGTGAGGTGTTAAAATACTACTGTTGCAAGGCGTGCGCAGAGTCGAGGGACTTCAACACTCAGTCGAGGTTGAAGGGTTGCCACAAGGAGTGCGTGCAAAGAGTTCTCTTTCTCTAAGAGACTTGAAGTCATGGAAAATATCAGGAGGAGTAGACCATCAAATTCATTGAAGGATAAGTGCAGGGAAGATGCTATTGAAAGTCCGAGGGAAGCGTTGCAGGTTTGCGAGCAGGAGAACGAGTATCGTGGGGAGACACTTCTTCATTTCGTGGATTGCATAAGGAAAAACGAATGGATGAAATTTCCAAGGAGATTTCACGAATCACCATAAGCTGGTGGATCTCGAGGAGGTGCAGGGAAGTTACAGTGCAGGTGTGGGAAGTATTCAAGCTCAGGAGGGGCAGAGCCGTTGATCTATGCCACAGGAGTCGTCGGATCTACATGTGATATCGTGTATCGGGGATTCACGAGTCGAAGCTCCAATTTGTTGCAATGAGAATTGCGATATCGCAATCCGCGATATCCCGATGAGCCCAGAACCATCCATCCATGGGGACGCGTGTCCGGAGATTCCAGGAAGTCGGGGTTCGAAGCATCGAAGATTTCGGAGGTAAGAAATTCTTGCATCTTGAACTTGCGAAACGTGATATCCTGACGGGAGAGTGTGTGGGACACAATGGGAGTTAGTGGAGGACAGGTGGCGTATCATATCGAGGATCGGGAAAAGGAAAGTCCCGAATCCATTGACCTCAGGATTCATGATCCCGCGAAGTCAGATATCCCGATAGAAGCGACGGGAGGTGGAAAGGTCATTCGCACGTGTGCGTCGGAGTTTCGTCACGTCGGGTATCGGGAGTCGACAAATCAAAGTGCTCGAAACCGCGAGGGGCGAAACCGCGATAAGAGAAGTTTCGATAGATACAGAAAGAGGTCAGTGTTGACTGAGGCATTGGATCTTGGGGATTCGAGAGCCCAGCGCTCAACCCTTGGACTCGTGAAGTCGCGAGTTTCGATTCCCCGATAAGTAAAGGAAGGGGGGATCGCGTGAAGAGATCTGTGGGAGCAGATTTCCCGATAGGGAAATAGAAGAACCTTGGTGTTCTTCGGGCCGAGAGAAAGGGAGAAGATCCTATGAGAAGGCATGCCTTCGGGTGCGGCTGTGTCATACCTCATGTTGATCATGGCGTTGTTTATACTTGGCATTGGATTTATGCACAATATCATGACCTTGTTATTGGGTGTGCTAGATGCGCTCAACAAATTTGCCTTCCCGATCATCCTCGGTCTGAGCATGGGAGGATTGTTCTTGTGCGAATGCAATGAGCAGAGCTACGTCAATGGAGGCTAATGGTTGGAACCCCAAGCACACATGAAAAGGGATGTGGCCAGTAAAGCTATGGAGGGATATGGTGTAGCTAAGTTGAAAATAAGGAAGGATTTCAACCCATGTGCATGGATGTTTGGAATTATACATCCTCAGTATATGAACAATCATCTTGTTGACTACTTCTATTTGTCCATCACTTTGTGGGTAGAAGGAATTTGATTTGGTTGGCTTGGTGTCCATCATCGACCATAGGCTAGATCAAAAAGTGCTCAGGAATCTATTGTTTCGATCAACGATAATATTTTGTGTGTGCCCAAAATCAACCCAAACATGTGTGAAGAAGAGAATAGCGCTAGTGAAAAATACCAGATATATAAAATATGCAGAACAGAAATAAAATGCTAGGAATGGTAGAATAACAGTAAAATATCCCGCATAATCTTCACAATACACAGAAATGATATACGAAATAGCAATAGAAAAAGCACTTTGATTCAAAAAGCAATGTTCACAGGCCTCTTCAAGGGGGAAACCTCTAGTCGAGTAGTGCTCTGTTACAATAATATCCAAGCTAGGGTTCACATACCCTCGCCCCTTATTTATACTAAATATGTCTATTAAGAGAAGCATCTAGAGGAAGATCCTTCTGGAAGCGTAAGCTTCTATTAGGTCTTCTTACATCCGCCTTATTCTATTTTATTGAAAGGCCTTACTAATATTGACCTTTATTACATCTGAATACATTGATCTACCTATGTGCGGGTTAGGACCTTAACATGTCCGCCCCCTTAAAAACAGGCTTGTCCTCAAGGCTTGAGATGTGGAAACTGCTGCAGAATGGTAGTTGGTTCCCAAGTGGCATCTGCTGGAGTCATATCTTTCCACTGTACTAGAACTTCCTTGATGGTTCTCTGACGCAGGCGACGCTCATGCTAGTCCAAAACTGCTTCTGGCTATAGCCAAATGGATCCTTCTTCAGCTAACTCTGGAAGGTTGGTTTGAATTTGGCACCTGGTTCCAATCACCTTCTTTAAGCATGAAACATGAAAAACAGGATGTAGCTTCGACTGACTGGGCAGAGCTAACTGATATGCGACTTGTCCCACACACTTGAGAACTGTGTAAGGGCCATAGAATTTGGGTGCTAGCTTCTGACACTGCTCGGCCTTGAGGGAAGTTTGCTTATATGGTTGCAGTCTTAGAAACACTTGACCCCCTTCTGCAAATTGACGTTCAGAGCGACCTTGATCTGCTTGCTTCTTCATTCTATTCTGTGCCATGACCAAGTTCTCTTTAAGGGTACGAAGGATATCTTCTCGGACTGTAAGTGTTTGGTCAACCACCTGGACCTTCGAGGTACCCGGTAAGTATTAGAGAACTGAAGGTGGCTTCTGTCCATATACTGCTTCAAAAGGAGTCATGTGAGTGGTTGTATGGTATGTAGTGTTGTACCACCATTCAGCGAGGGGTAACCATTGATCCCACTGGTGTTTTTTCTCAGAGGCAAAGCACCTCAGATATGTTTCCAAACACTTGTTGAAAACTTCCGTTTTACCATCCATTTGGGGATGATAAGCTGAGCTGAGATGCAATTGTGTGTCTTGTAGCTTAAACAATTCTTGCCAAAAATTGCTTGTGAAAGTTGGGTCTCGATCGGAAACAATAGAGTGCGGCATGCCATGCAGCTTGAAGACCTGGTCCATGAAAATTTGAGCCACCGTGGATGCAGTAAATGGGTGGGGAAGAGCGCAAAAATGAGCATACCTGGAAAGGCGATCCACCACCACCATTATGACTGATTTATTCCCTGATTTGGGTAATCCTGTGATAAAGTCCATAGAGATATCCTTCCAAATAACAGGGGGAATCAGAAGTGGTTGGAGGGTGCCTGGAGATTTGACTGTTTCTCCCTTGTTGTATTGACACACCTCACATTCAACAAAAAACTTACGGATGTCCTGTTTCAAACCATCCCAGAAAAAAGAACGTTTGACTCGGTCATATGTTTTGGTGAACCCTGAGTTCCCCACTGTGGGTGTAGCATGAAGCTCAGAAAGAACTGTGGATTTGAGCTTGTATTGTTTACTTAAATACAAGCGACCTTTGTATCGAAGCTCATCCTGGAGCCAGGAGTACCCTAGGGGAGCCGGAGCCTTGTTCTGCGGTTGTTGGATCAGATGCGAACTTTTGGGATCTTGAAGTCATTCCTGGCGCACAACTTGGAGCCAATCGGGTACAATGAAGGAAACAGAAAAAAGGGATCCTTCGTCTTCATATTTTCGGGACAGTGCATCCGCCACGACATTGTCTTTGCCCTTCTTGTAAACGATCTCATAATCATATCCAAAGAGCTTAGTCACCCATTTTTGTCATTCCTGGGAAGAAATGCGTTGTTCCAGAAAGTACTTGAGGCTTTGATGGTCTGTCTTAATTTGGAAGCGTTGCCCCAAGAGATACGGACGCCACAACTCAATGGCATGCAAAATCGCCAACATTTCTTTTTCATAAATGGGTTTGCCCAGATTCTTTTTAGACAACTGCTTGCTAGTGAAGGCCAAAGGTTGACCCTCTTGCATAAGGACAGCGCCAATTCCTTTCCCTGAGGTGTCACATTCCAACACAAAGGTCTTTGTGAAGTTGGGAAGGGCCAGAACCAGAGTGGTGCACATGGCCGTCTTCAAGGTTTTAAAAGCTTGAGCAGCTACTGGAGTCCAAGTGAAAGATTTCTTTTTGAGGAGAGTCGTGAGAGGAGTTGCAATCTTTCCATAGTTCTTAACGAACTTGCGATAATACCCTGTGAGGCCCAAAAATCCATGCAAGCTTTTGAGAGTCTTTGGGTGCAGCCAGTCTTGCATAACTTCAATATTTTTTGGGTCCACCCTGACGTCGTCCTTGCCCACCAGATGACCCAAGTATTCTACTTCGGAGGCACCAAAAGCACATTTGGATTGTTTCAGGAAAAGTTGGTGTTGAGAGAGTAGGTGGAGAACTTGATCCACATGAGTAAGATGGTCTGTCCAGGTTTTTCTATATATGAGGATATCATCAAAGGAAACTAAGACAAAATGACGGATAAAAGGGCGGAAGACATGGTTCATGAGGCTCTGGAAGGTGGAGGGGGCGTTACACAAACCAAAGGGCATGACCAAAAAATCGTAGTGGCCCTCATGAGTGTGAAAGGCTGTCTTGGGAATGTCTGACTATTTCATACGTATCTGGTGATAGCCCGAGTGAAGATCAAGTTTGGTAAAGAATTGGGCACCACTCAATTCATCCAGGAGGTCATCAATGAAAGGAATGGGAAATTTGTCTTTGATGGTTAGTTTGTTGAGAGGATGGAAGTCAGGACACATTATCCAAGAACCTTCTTTCTTCAGTACCATGACGATCAGAGAGGAGTAAGGGCTCGTACTAGGATGGATGACTCCGGTAGTAAGGAGTTCCTGGACCATTTTTTCAATTTCATTTTTTTGTGCAAAGGGGTGGCGATATGGACGTATATTGGGGGGAAGGCTTCTTGGGACAAGGGGAATGGAATGATCATGGACACCGCGGGAAAGAGGGAGTCCTTGGGGAGTGGAAAATACTATTTGATGTTTAGAAAGGAGGGCTTGGAGGTCTTGGGGCACTGGTGGGGTCTCTATGGCTTGTATGGCGTGGAGTTGGGCAATGACACCAGAATGACCTTTTTTGAGCAGTTTTTCCATGCAATGAGAACTGATGACTTCAGGTGAACCAACAGTAATGCCTTGAAATTTATATTTGTGGTCTCCTTGGTCGAATTGCATGGTTAAGTTATGAAAATCCATGAGAATGGGACCCAAAGTTCTTAGCCAGTCGGCACCCAACACAATGTCACAACCGCCCATGTCAATAGCAAACATATTGGATTTGAGGTGGTAGTCACCTATTTGGAGATGCACATTTTCACAGCGCCCGCCACATTTCATAGAACGACCATTGGCAATCATGATTTGGAAATTGTTGACAACATGGATGTAGCAATGGGTTTCTTGGGCAATGCGGTGATGAATAAAATTGTAGGTGCTGCTACTATCAACTAGGATGATGACCTTTCGGTGCTTGATGTAACCAATTAACTTGAGGGTTTGGGGGGCAGAGAAGCCGGTGATAGCATTGAGGGAAATGATCGGTTCTAGTTCGGGAGGGTCGGAGGGAGGGTTTATGTCAGAGATTTCTGGTGACTCAGCCACAAGGGGAGTGTCAACATCTTCTTCCTGAATATCCTCAGAGATGGCCATAAAGAGCTTTTGTTCCTTACATTTGTTTCCTGGGAAATATTTGTCATCACAATTATAACAGAGGCCTTTGAGTTTGCGTTCAGCGATTTCATCCCTGGTCAATTTTTGGATTTTTAATGGGGCAGAGGGAGTAGTGGGGTTTACTAGTTTAGGGCGCAGGATAAAGGAAGGCTTACGGTTTTGAGAGGAAACAATTTTTTGTGCTTCTTTAGCTTTTTTGGTAGCCTCCACCCAAGTCGTAGGTTGAGCCATGAGGACATGGGCCCAAATCTCCTCCTTGAGGCCACTGATAAAACACTCT
>ML795243.1:190544-234943 GCA_009831015.1 Picea engelmannii
CCACCCGCGGAAGGCGTATGTCCCTTTGAAAGTGATGGGGTTGAAAGGAATGGGAAGAAGTTTCACCTTCAGTCTTTTTATGTGCATCAGGAAAAGAGTCATCGGTAGGGATCTTGAGTTTGGTGCAGAGTGATGCAAAGATAAATTCAAGCTGGTTGGTCAGTTTGTGTCTGACTTCCGCCATTGCAGACTACATGGCTACATTTACAGATGCATTTATGGAGGCATCACAGGAGGCAATAGTAGCACTGAGTTGTTGCACTTCTTGTTGGGTCTCAAGGAAACCAGATTGCAGGGTGTTGAAGTGAGACTCTAGTTCTTGGCTATGGGTATGGGCCATGATGATGGGTGAACTGAAAAGGGAGCGGACAGGGTCATAAATTTTTGCAGAAAAATGATATAGATGAAAGTGATAAGGGAGAAGAGATCAATCTAATGGAATAGGTCCCAAATAATGGTGAAAAAATTTCCAGACTTTTTTTTTACAGCTACGGGGTTATACTTTCGTCTGAAGAATGTTGTAGTGATGAAATCCCAAATTCTGAACCAGAGAGTATTTACTTAGAAATCCGAACACAGATGCGCGTCAATAGATCTCGCTAGTTTAATTTGTTTATGTTGTTGTTTATGTTCCCCAATGGTTAGGTATTCAAGGGTTCTACAGACAAGGGTTTTCCCTGTGCTATAGCTCTCTGATATACGTGCGGGGTCCAACAGTAGTACCCGGCCCAATATCTCAGGGCACTAACTAAGGAGGATAGACCATACGCTTAGCCGTACTACCCGACTACCTAGGTACTAGAGAGTATCTTCCCGAGTGCTGTTCTCGGTGACACTATAGCAGTCTGGCGGCTGATAGGTTTATCTAAAGAGGGCTTCAGGAAATCTAGGCCGATCCGTACACAGTTGTTGTCTGATGCACTACCACTCGAAGGGGTACCAACATGGGTTACAAGGGTGGCCAACAGATGTGCGCTTAAGAACCACTTGTATTTCCTGCATGTATGAATCCCTCAACCGTGGGTTTATGTGCATAACGACAGATCTCTGTGGCTTAAAGACGCCAGAATACGTCTCTACCCTGAAAAAAAAATTACCCACAATTTCTGCCAAGGAAAGTGCTCTGATACCACTTGCAATATACCAGATATATAAAATATGCAGAACAGAAATAAAATGCTAGGAATGGCAGAATAACAGTAAAATATCCAGCATAATCTTCACAATACACAGAAATGGTATACGAAATAGCAATAGAAAAAACACTTTGATTCAGAAAGCAATGTTCACAGGCCTCTTCGAGGGGGCAACCTCCAGTCAAGCAACGCTCTGTTACAATAATCTCCAAGCTAGGGTTCACATACCCTCGCGCCTTATTTATACTAAATATGTCCATTAAGAGAAGCATCTAGAGGAAGATCCTTCTAGAAGCGGAAGCTTCTATTAGGTCTTCTTACATCCACCTTATTCTATTTTATTGAAAGGCCTTATTAATATTGACCTTTATTACATCCGATTACATTGATCTACCTATCTGTGGGTTAGGACCTTAACAGCTAGCCTCGGCTGTGATGCTCTTCTTGTAGGGTGCCAAAATTACCATTTTAGAGAATCGATCAACGACCACGGAGACACAGTCATTCCCATGCTTAGTTGAAGGTATACAAGACATGTAGTTTATGGAGATGGACTCCCAAGGCCTATTTGGAGTAGGATGAGGGGTGTATAGCCCGTGTTTCTTGATTATAGGCTTGGTAATGGTGCATGCAGTGCATGATATGATGTAGTTGCGAACATCTTGTCAAATTTTCAGTGAATAAAAGTGATTTTTCACTGCTGCCACTATATTTTCTACACCAAAATCTATTGTTTCCTGACTGTAATGAGCTTCCTAGATCAACTTGGCATGCTCATTTGAAGGAACACATAGATGGATCATATGGCATAACAATCCATCCTAGAGATGAAAGTCAGTAAGTATTTTTCCTGCACTCAATGTATGATAGGAAGTAGTGAAGTTAGAGTCATTATTGTATAATTGTGGCTATCCATATGTCTCATGTCCACATGAGTTAAGAAATGTGGTTATAATTGCCACTAGGGGACGTGTAAGGAAATATACAACATGGTTGGTGCTACCCTTTGTGTACTTGATATTCAAGTGGACTTGTTGCACATATGGGGACCACTTATGATGGCATTCATTTTGTAACTTTCCTTGTGTCTTCATGAATTGCAGAGGTGTATGATCAATGTAGATGATCATTTCCTTCCCTGGAATGTAATGCTTCCACTATCGATATCCGTTCATAATGGAGTACATATATTTTTTGTAGGTGGGGTATCTGTGAACAACATTAGATACATTTTCACTATGCTAGGCTACTGAATGCCCATGCTAAGTGAGGACTGCATCGATAGCATAATATGAATCATCTGTCTCAATATCAAATGGTTGTTGCAGGTTTGGGAGAATGAGTATTGGTGCTGAGTAGATGCAAAATTTTAAAGCCTTAAATTCTTTTTTTTCGGGTAAATACCACAAAAACTTGTCCTTCACACCACCCTTGGTCGCATGGATTAAGGCCCAAGTTACATGAGAGAACCCCAACACAAGCCATCAATAGAAGTTGGTGAGGCCCAAGAAGCTACAGAGCTCAGTCATTGTCTCTGGGGCCGAACAATCGCGAATGACTTGGATATTGAATAGATCCACATGTACACCCTACCCATCCGTGACGTATCCCAAATATTGGATTCTTTTCATGCCAAAGGAACATTTCTCCAAATTGGCATATAAATTGTGTTGTCACAAGGTGTGAAGTACCTGCTGAATATGATCCAAATGTTCCTCCTAAGTTTTGTTGAATATGAGGATGTTATCCAAATATACAACCACAAAGGAGTTTGTGAATGGTCGTAATATATCATCCATCATCCCCATGAATGTGTCCTGGGAATTAGTCAAGCCAAAAGGCATGACTAACTACTAAAAGAGGCCTTCTTTAGACTTGAAGGTTGTCTTCCACACATCAATTTTCTCAATCGACACCTAGTGGTATCCTGACCTCAGATCACTCTTACTGAAAAAATTCACTCCCTTGAGTTGATCGATAGGATCATCAATCTAGGGATTTGGGTAGTAGTTAATTACTATGATCGTGTTTAGGGATCTGTAATCAATGCAAAGTGTCCATGTCTCATCCTTTTTTTGTACCAAAAAAAATTGGGCTCTCGCAAGGTGAAGAGATTGGTCTGATGTGGCCCTTTAGAATTAGCTCTTGGATCTGGATTTATTCATTCTCCATAACATAATTCCTATATACGGGATCATTAGGAAGAGGATCATAGGGTGTCATATCAATGGTGTGCTTTACCTGATAGTGCACAGGCACCCGAGTAGGTGAGGTGAATATGTCTTTGTACTCCTCTACTATTCCATCCACATGTTGTTGCTGGGAAGAGAGATCGTGTGTAGAGGTTTGGGCAGTTCCAATGACCTTTTATTCACCTTTCGATCGAACCATACAAAGGATAAATATCTCAGTCTGAGAGACCATATTTCTTCACTGATTCATAGAGATAAAAGAGACCGTAGTGTTTAGGACTGCCTCTAGTACCCTATAGAGTTGATCTCCCAAAGTAATAATGACACTATAGGGCCTATATTCATAAACAACATGATGCTTCCACATATATGGTTTTCCTAGAAAAACATCACAAACTTCAAAGGGAGAAAAATCACACAATACCTTATCTTTGAAGGTTTTGATGTTGTAGTGTAGGAGACATTGTTGGTTGACGTGGATCTCCCATCCATGGATGATCCAATCGATAATGTATGGTTGAGGATGCAATGTCATTGTCAGGTTCAAAACCTGGAAAAACTATCATGAGATCAAGGTCTTCTGGATACCATAGTCAACAGTGAAATGGAACGAGATTCCCTTCACCTACATCTGTAAGTGGAAAAGGATATCCCCTTCTTCAGGATCCTTTGGTTTGTTTGGCTAGAATTGTTTGGTAGAGATGGTGACATTGGGTTCTGCATCAATTATCTATCTTTCCTTTTATGGTTTTGAATCAAATTCTAAGTCATCATATGAAACTGGGGCATTTGTCTCAACCAACAAAGACTATTTGGAGCGACATTCATCAATATTATGAAACAGGGTTTTTTGGAACTTGCACCATTTTTTATTGTCCTTCTTTGATTTCCCATTACCCTTATTTGTTAGTATCTTGGGTGGGGTATCATGGGGTTGGAAATACTTGCTCTATCCTTTGACTTGGTATTTAAGTTCACCCTTACCATACTTTGGTTGTTGCAGATTTGCAGACCCAAACTCCCACTTGTTTTGTTTCCTGAACTTCTACTTGATTTTGACAGCATATCGGTAAGAAGATCCCAACGACAAGATTTCCATAAACTCTATTTTGGTTTGGATGCACCTGTGTAGATCCCCATGGTATTTTAGGACCAAATGTACTTCAAATCATTTGATACCTAGCTTGGTGCACAAGGTATGGAAAGTATTTGTTAATTCCATCACTATTTGAACCCTCTCTTAGCGTAGTGTGGCTCATCCCATATACTGGTAATCATAACTTCAAATAGGGTAATATTGTTCCTTGAGGGAATAAAAAGAAGTCACCCAAGTGGGTCCTGGCCTAAAAATTACAGAATCATTATTGACATGTTTCTCATAGTAAGTCTCCCACCAATATATGACATGGGGAAGGGCCTTAAGGAGCGCGAAGGTGATCTTTTCACTGTTGGAAAAATTGTGGACAAAGAAATAACCCTCTAGTAGATTTAACCATTTTTCCAAAAAATTGATGTCTATCTAGCCTTCAAATAATGTAATATCAAATTTAACTTGTACCTTTAATGGTGTGACACCTCTGAAGGGACTCTTGGTTGAAGGTGTTTCTATTGTTTTTGACAATCGTCAAAGGATATGAGAAAAATTATCCATCGTCTCGTTCCTTTATCATTGGAGGGATTCCTTGAGAAACAGTTTGAAAGGATATCCTATTCCATCATCCCTCTTTCCTTCTTCCATGGAATTTTTCTTGGGAATGCAATAGAAGTTGTCCTCAAGAAAAACAAACTTGAGACCCAACTCTCTATACCCTAACCTCGTTAGGGACATGCACTGAGAATGAGGAGTAGATAGTGATGATACCACTGATCCAAATTATTTTGGGGAAGGATATGAAGGAGGAAATATAACAAATATAAAACAAATAAATACACAAATATATGGCAAGTAACACATTAATACAGTAAATCTCACATTCTATTAATGACTATATGAAATACAAAAGATTGTAAAATGAAAAAACACACAATCTAGCTAGAATGGTGTTAGTTTATCTCTGAGAAGAGATGTGTCAGCTATGATCATTCGCAAGAAGCTAAGTGTAATGAGGCTCCAAAGGAATTTCTAACATAGAAAATAAATTAGAAAACCCTAAACATCCAAAACTCTAACCTCGGGAGAAGAAATACCAAATTTTTTATGGGTCGCGATGGGGGTAGTTGATACGTCAACTTCCCGAGGTCGTAACTTTTGCATATGATCTCCATTTGGGAGCTCGATACACCATTGGAAAGGTATAAATGATGACTACATATTACATTCATCCTAGCATTTACCTTTAACCACATACTAAGAATTTTCGATCCAAAAAAAATGTCATTTAGGGCCCCAAAATGGCCTCAGAAGTTTGCGACCCGAAAACTATAAAGAAACTACAAAAAAGGAAACTAGTTTTTGAGCCAGTGGAATAGGTGCGTGGCCACTGATATCCACCTGGATTAGTTTGAGACCTTCTGATGCCATTTTGAGGCATCGAATGGAATTGCTTTAGGATAAAACATTCTCATCACATCTTGGACCTTGTGACATTATTCTACACATTGAGACCTTTCCAATGGTGCAAAAGTTGCATCAATCGAAGATCGTATGAAAAATTTGTTCCTCTCTCAAGTTGACCTGTCGTGTTGACCACCATGGTACAAGATGATTCCATGTTATCCCATGTTACTTCTGCATATGGGGCTATCCATGTGAGGATTTTCAAGAATATTATATAAGCTCCAGAGCCTTATCACAATTAAGGGTTGAGGGGTTATGATATTTAGACACTTACGAGTTAGATAAGAGAAACTTGGTCTAATGTGTCATTATGTTAAAGTGTGTTTCTTAGTATTTTTTTTTAGTATTCATTTTTAATTAGGAAATACAATGGTCATGATATATTCCTGGCATAGAATGATTTGACGATTCATATTCTCATCGATCTTACTGGCTACATTGATCCATCAGTTAACACTCAATTGGTCCATGATATCTAATTAAATAGCATGGAGGGTCATTTGTCAATGATTTATTGTGATGAAATCTCTTGTAAATATATCTGTAATATTTTTCATTTGCATTAATAAACTGCTCCAAGTGGCCATGTTGGCAGCGGTTGTGGATGTTTCCCCATAAGGGTTTTACCTCATCAAAACATCAGTGTGATGATATTTGATCTAATTTTGTGAGTGGTTACTGAAAGTGTTCTTTCTCTATTCGAATACCCACATTGTTGATCATGGTATCAGAGTGCATTTGAGGACCCTCTCCTGTTGTAGATTGAGATCTTGAAGTTGAGTTTCCGCATCTCTAGTTTCTTCCATTTTTGTACATTTTCGAATGAGAGTATAATTCCATTGCGTTCAAAACACTCATTTTTGTTAGGAATTCCTTTCATTTCACTCAGAAAGGTTTCCATTTTCCCAAGATATGTCCATTTAAGTAAGATCCAGTGGTATAAAACCTGAAAATGCTCTTTTTGTTTTTTACGGAGATAATATTTCGGTTTTATTTTGTTTTTTTGTTTTTTATTTCCAGGTTTCTACTCTTTTCTATCTACATATGGTATTTTACTTGCACTCTATGCGATCTTTGGAAATAAAAAATATAGCGGAAAAGGTTTTCATGTCTATTTATGTTATTTGTCATGCGCTTTGTGCGATCTCTATAAATTATAAATAGAAGGGGAATTTTTATTTTCTAGGTAAGCTAATTGAGATCTAACCCTTGTTGTCGTCAAGAAGATAATTTTTTTCTTAAGCAAAAAGAGTGTTTTTTTTTAGCATGCTCTCTGACGTCATGTTCCACCACCACCACCACAACAACAACATCACCCCCAATCCTCGTTCTAAACAATATAATGTGTTTTGCACTAGATCTTTTTAGTTAAAAGTTTCCTTATTAAGTAAGAGGTCTTGAGTTCAGGTCTATTTTTTGTTATTATTTTTGAAAAAGTTCATACATCCATTGTAAAGTGTATTTCACTTAAAGTATAAAAGTGAATCACTATAAGTAGCTTTAATATTTTGTTTTATGTTATTTATTTTGCATGCAACTTTCATTTATAAATTAACTTTATTGTAAAACTGGTCCCCACTTATTCAAAAAAGTGGGTCACTTTATAAGCAACTTATTTGTAAAAGTGAGGTTATTAGATGGAGGGGTATCACTATATGGACCAAATTCTACCTCCGACATGGCTATTTCATTACCATTTATTCATTTTTTCAAAAGGACATAACTTTCACATCTGATTTCCATTTTCAGTGCCATTTTTGTTGAAACAACTTGTTTTTTTGAGAGCATTCCATCCAGAACATTAGTTTCGGTTTTCAAATCCATATTCTCTACATATTTAATATGGATTATCCTAGTAATATTTTTCTTACTAGTACCAACTATTTCTCATGGAAATCTCATATGGAGAATGTATTAAGAAGTAAGATAGTGTACTAGATTACCTTGGGAAAAGAACAACAAGCCATTGATGATTAAAATTATGCGAAATGGGTTAATAGGAATAATGAAGAACATGGACTAATTAGAATTTCCATCTTTCTTGATTTAATGTTTCACCTTCAAAGAATTTAGAGACCAAATAAAGATTGGGAAAATATTGAAGCTATGTTTGATAAACAGAATATTATTCAATCCCACTAGTTGGAAAATTAGTTAATGATTTTCATTCAAAATTATTTTTCTTACATTGAATATACTTATATAAGTTCAAAAGACTTAGACTTTTTTGTATATAAAGTGAACTAGATCTGAAGGAAGATCAATGCATTTATGCTATTATTTCTTAGCTAGGTAGTGCATATTCTATTATTGTATCTACCTTTTATGGCACTAGAGAAGTTATAGGGAGCACTTATAAAGAACCCTCTCTTGAGTCCTTTTGTCATGATATAATTTCATAGAAAGGTGATCTTGTGCAACTTGGACTAATTAGTAGTGCACATAAATCCAACAAATTCGGAGTGGCCCAACCGAGACATAGATCCAAGAATCCCAAGAAGGAACATCATCGCCACAAAAAAAAAGAAAAGCAAGGGTCCCAAACCCCCTCCCCCATCATTTTCTCCTAATGGTGAAAAAGGAGAAAAATCCAAAAACAAGAAGACTGAAAAGCATTTCAATTTTTCTAGATAAGATGGTCATGTGGAGTCCAAATGTTTTAAGAAAATGGAATCTTTATATTCAATGATGAAGAAGCACAACATTTCTATTGATTCTTCTTTTCTTGTACATTCCCTTTCTTCTTCTGGTTTCTCCTTCAATGAAACTTATACTTCTTCTTCTGATGAGTGGCTTATTGATTCTATATCATCTTATCATGTGGCTAAGGATAAAGCTATATTTTTTCTCTAAATAAATGTAACACCAGGAAAATATTTGTTGGTGGTGATATATCCCTTAGTGTTGTAGGGTATGGAATAGTTTAGGTAAATAATGGTAATTTCAATGATGTCTTATGTGTTCCAAGTCTTTCCTGCAACATTCTATCAGTATGTCATATTACTCATTCAGGCAAAGGTAAAATCGTAGTGTTTTCACCTCACAAGGTTTTAATTAAGGATTTAAAATATCCTAAGAGTGTTCTCACAAGTGGAAGTGTTGATGATTTTACTAGGTTGTACATGTTTGACAACTTTAGGTCATCAACTTTTCCATCATTTTTTTTTCTCATAGAAATGACTTGAGGTAACTTTGGCATCAATGGTTTGGTCATCTAAATTATCTCTCATTGTAGAAACTATGTAATCAACAGATGGTGATTAGTCTTCCTTGTGTTTCTTGCAGAGATGGTGTTTGTGTCAGTTTTGTTCCCGACCAACATAATCATGATAATTTTGAAAAACATACCTCTTGGCATGCTTCAACCCCTTTGCATCTTGTTCACAATGACTTGTGTGGCCCACTTTGCTCTTCTTCTTTTTCTGGGTGTAAGTACTTCCTAACTTTTATTGATGAATTTTCCATATGCACTTGGGTTTACTTCTTGAATCTCAAGAGAGAAGTGTTTGAATTTTTTTTGGCCTACAAGGCCCTTGTAGACAAAAAATATGGACATCAACTTCAAATGTTAAGAATATATAATGGAGGAGACTATGTGAACAACAATTTTAAAAGTTCTTTCATTGCACATGGCATCCAAATGCAACCCATTGTTCCATGTACACCATAACAAAATGGTGTTGTTGAGAGAAATAATCACACATTAAAAGAAATGGCCAATTGCATGATCCAATCTAAAGGATTAAGTATTAATTATTGGGCGGGAGCCATTAACTGTGAAAATTACATAGTAAATCATAGTCCCACAAAGGATCTAAAAAATATAACACCAAAAGAATAATGCAATAAGATTAATATATATGTAAGACAATTGTGTGTATTTGGAAGTGTAGCATCGGCTCACATTCCCGATGAGAAAAGGAAATATTTACAGCCTAAAAGTGAGAAATGTATTTGTGATTTTTTATTTTTAAGATGTCAAAGGTTACAAACTTCTTCAATCTCATTATAATGAAATTATTATTATAAGATATGTTAAATTTGATGAAAATCTCTTGGCCTGTGAGCCTCATTCGGTGTTTGTTCCTTCTTCGGCATGCAATCCATCTTCAACATCTGTGCCATCTTATGTTCCTGTTCTAGATTCTTCTTATTTAGATGATGACAGTGAGGATGAAAATACACCTTTGCCTACTCACCTTCCTCTAGATGATTCCATTGAACATGAAACTACACCAACACCACCGCTTATTAGATGGGTTTTTTCAACACAAGAAGTAGTTGGTGATCTTACCAATAACGCTTCGTATCAGTGTTGAACACGTTCATAATTCCAGCAAGCCACCTCTTTTGGCTCAAGTTTCAGAGACTAATGATCATAATACATTTGCATATTCTTTAGGTCATCTAGATTGGGATACAATAATAAATGAAGAGAATCACTCTTTAATGGTGAACGATACTCAGGATCTTGTACCTCTTCTGAAAGGAATAAAACTTGATAGAGGAAATTGGTCTATAGAACTAAGTACACATTAGATGGAAGTGTTGAAAGACACAAGGCTCGATTGGTTTCCAAAGGATTCTCCCAAGATGATGGAATTTCCTATAATGAAACCATTTCCCTTGTAGCCAAAGGAATTCCATTTTCCTTGTTCTAGCCCTTGCAACCTCACATAAATGGGAGATCCATTAGATGGATGTCAAATATGAGTTCTTACATGTGGATTTGCAAGAACAAATATACATGGAACAAACTCCTGGCTATGTCCAAAATAACTCTATCCTTGTTTATCACCTTAAGAAATCTGTTTATAGTCTTAAACAAGATCATCGAGCTTTGTATGCCAAAATGGACATATTTCTTCTTAACATTGACTTTTCTAGATGCCATTATGATCCTAAAGTATATTCCAAGAAATTAGGAATCCATATCATAATCCTTTTTCTTTATGTTGATTATCTTTTCCTCATTGGTAGTGACCCTAAAATCTTAAACCATCTAAAAACCATCTTTAAGAAGAAATTTTAAATGACCGACTTATGCTATTTGCAGTATTTCCTTGGCTTCCAAGTATTGCAAAATAAGGCGGGATTTTTTCTTTTTGAGTCTAAGTATGCTTGCGACTGTCTTCGTCGCTTTCACATGGAATATTGTAAAATGGCCCCTTATCCATTATAGCTTGGATTCAAACTTGTTTTCACTTTTACTTATCTGAAAGTTGATGCTACTTTGTACAGTCAGCTATTTGGTATTCTCTTATATTTGACACATAACCATGCTAATATTTCCTTTGTTGTTGGTACTATTGCTAGGTATATGTAAAATGACCATGAAAATTACTGGAAAGAAGCTAAAAGGATACTTTGATATGTGTGGGGTACAGTGCATTTCAAGATACATTAAAACTTAAGTGGGACTCCTTTATTGGTTGGTTTCACTAATTGAGATTGGATGGATGACACTAATGATCAAAATTCTACCGCAGGTTATGTGTTTTGCCTTGGTTTAGTATTTTTCACTTGGGATCTATCACATGGGCTTGTAAGAAACAAATATCTCTTACTCTTTATTCAATAGAAGGAGAGTACTGAGCAATGGTTAATGCAAGTAAAAAATTCATGTGGCTTTGACATAGCCGTTTAGAGTTTGGATTCCAACAGCAACATACGACCACCCTATGGTGCGACAATCAGAGTTCCATCCAGCTCATCAAATATCAATTTCAACATAATGGAAACAAACACATTAATATACACATGGACTTCATTAGAAGACTTATTCATGATAGAGTTATTGAAGTGTTATTTTTCCCGACAGAAGATCAAGTTGTATACATTTTCACATTCCCTTACAGAAGTGAAGTTTTCCAAACTTCCATATATGTTAGGAGGTCAGGAACTTTTCATTAAGGGGGGATAGGCTCTAATGCCTCCTTCCTTCTGCTATTGTGTTACCTTTGTAAATCCTTCAATCCTATCCCAAGTTGTTCATAAGGGGGGATGTTAGGATATTTAGACGCTTAGGAGTTATTTAAGATCAACTTGGTCTAATGTGTCGTTAGTTTAGAGTGTGTTTCTTAGTGTGTTTATTTAGTATGCATTAGTATAAATTTGTAGTTAGAAAATATGATGGCCATGATATGTTCCCGACATAGAGTTATCTAACTATTTATATTCTCCTTGATCTTAACAACTACATTTTTCTATGGCTTAACACTTGATTGGTTGATGATATCTATTTAAAGAACATGGAGGTTCATTTTTTGATGATTGATTTTTAGAAAATCTCTTGTAAATCTCTCTGTAATAGTTTTTCTTTTGCATTAATAAATTTCTCCAAGTGGCCCCATTGGTTTGGGTTCTAGATGTTTTTCGATGTGGTTTTTACTGAGTGAAAACATCGTTGTGTTGATATTTGATCTAGTTGTGTGAGTGGTTACTGAAGGTGTTCATTCTCTGTTGGAATACCTTTGTTGTAAAACATGAGTAAGCTAAAACCCTAAACCTAGTTGGTTATCAGGATATGTTAATTATCGAGTCACTAGAAGGACAAGGGGTTCCATTCTATGTTATTTTATTTTGTTGTTCCATAGAAACGTAGAACAACTAGTAGTGGGAAATTATATATCATAACATAGGGGGTTAATGTTTTTTGGCATCCTAACAAGATACATGTATCAGGTAACTCTATATAGATTTCTTTCTCCTTTGTACTTCCATTATTTCTATACCTGAGAAAAGAGAGCAAACTAGCCTCACCTTCTATCTTGGTTTTCTCCCATAAGGATTTACCAAATAAAATGTTTGTGTTACTTTTTGAATGGTGTGATTGTATTTTATTGTTCTCTATTCTTCGCATTTTATCTATTTTGTGCATAAGAAAAAAAAAATTAGTAACTAAAGATTATGGAATCTAAAGGAATTTAACCTTGATAGTGTAGATTTCAGTAAATTTATTTATTATATATGTTGTGATGAATTTTTCCAATGGAATATCAATGACAACTTACAGATCAATTAGAGTGTTCAACCCAAATCGGACATTGATTTTCCAAAGGTATTAGTTATAATCACAATTGTCAATCATGCCAAGACATTACAAGAGATGATGAAATATACTCATATGTTTGACTTAGATCATGGAAACACATGTGAGAGGATTAATCCATTTCACTTAATGGGAAACATATGAAATTGATTCATTTAATTTAAATGCTATAGCCCCAAATTAATCCAACATTGCAAATAAAATGTGAAACACTCATCATACATATGGATGATAGCAGTTTCAATTTTAACCATACATTTTTCATTATTTAACAATTAAAATGAAGGGAAAGGTGTGAAATTAGGCACGTTTAGAATCTCTAATTGAGATAGGTTAGGTTTACGAATATAAGATGCAAGAAATAATATATGAACCCAAGATTTTAGCTATTCATGATAGCTTACTTATGAAAACCTTAAATAAATATGGCATGACATAAAGGGTTCAGAAAATTGAAATCCAAGCCCAAACAAGATCTGAAAATTAAAAATACAAACCTATACTTGGAATATACCAATATAATTCTATGAATCCCACCTTCTGATTTTAGATTAGTCCAAAAAAACAAAGGAAAGAAAGTTAAATTGAAATTTCTGAGATAAACAAAACACAAGACCTATTCCTAAATCTTATTCGGTTAAGGTGTCAACCTAGTACTCCTTGAATCTTGGTTCTTACAATAAATCTTTTGATTCTAGGAAACCTTAGGGTGTACCTAGAAAATTCTCATAAAAAGTATTGGATGTTCCAATATCTAGATCGTGATAAGAGTGTGTGACCATATTTTTAAGTAACAGAGGGTAGTCTCTACTCTATTTTAAGGTAAGAGTTGAAAATAAATTCAATCTTTTCCAAACTTAATACTCTATTTTAAGCATAGACAACTAAATACTATAAGTAAGTACAATTACCTTATCAGTCGCCTCCATGATAACACTTTCCTTCTGTTGTGGCTCCTTTCAATATTTATCAATCCACCTTGACTTGTTACAATAAAGATGCTCTTGCTATATCCCTCATGAGAATTTTATCTAGAAGATATTAAGCCAAACTACTACCATGAAATAGAAATGATTCAAATGACATCTCTTATCCTCCAAACTCTAAATACAAATGAGAACTATGCCTTCCATATATAGGTGAGACACTTTACTAAAACCACATGTTAGTACAATACCATGTGAAAATATAATGTGCATGAGATACTAGGGGCAAAAAACATGTTCCCAAGTGAAAACCATGTGAAAATACACAAGTGGTTACATACAAATCATCAAAGAGAAGGGTTCCCTCATGAAAATAATGAGAATTTTACAAATACACCACATGTGTGGTACATAGGAGGATAGGTAGAGGTTCACCCTCCTCAAAATAGGCCATAATATTCATGATCTAGACAAACAAAGGTCACAAAGTGAAGTCCCCTCATAACAATCCCCATGAAGTGAGGGTCCAACAAGTAGGCAGGAAGAAATAGTCAACTAAGTGAAAGTGCACCCTTGTAGAAGAGACAAGTGACATGTGTTACCCAAACTAAAGTGCCTCATCAAATGTGAATGGTCCATAAGGAAATAACCACTTCAATCACTTGTAGCAAACTGTGACCAACTAGTCCATGTGTGTAACAATTGTATCCTAAACCACCTCAATAAAGCTCCATGTGTGAGTTAATGAAGCACAATGAGCACCTCATCTAAATATAATAGTCCAAATGGGAAGGTATAGTCTCCTAGAATAGTCCACTTGGAAATATGTGATGATGTGGAATCCATGTCATTTCCTAATTTATCTGCAAATGGTGGGCCTATGTCTCTACCATCTCACCAACATAGATGATCAACTATAAAGAAATGTTAGTGGATGAATTAAGTCACGTAGTAGTTTAGAAAAATGTTCAAGATAAGTTTAGGCACTTAACATGAGAGAAAAGACCTAGGGTGATTTTAGAAACTTTACATCATAGAAAAACAAAATGGGGAAATTTTAGACACTCTACATTATACACACACATAGATCCAGAATTGGATCCAGGAGCCTTGCAGGGTTAAAAAGGCTAAAAAATGAAAGTTCTCATAATCGGATGAAACCAATTCCATTACAACTGGATCATCGCGCTAATTCCATACATATATTGACATTCTCAAATGGGTGCCATATGCGAGTTTTATCACACTCTGATCGTTTTCCCAAACAACTAAAAAGTCAAAAAAAAGACAACAGTCAAAAGGTGGCGTGGAACTCTATGGAGGTGACATGTGGCAGTGGTAGTGTGACAAGTGGCAACATTTAGCTGGGCATATGTGTATGGAATATCCAATCAAAATCTAACACATGGAAAAATCTGGTCAAATATTAAGGTGCCATGTGGCCAACACATGGGCAACCATGTGGCACCAGGTCAGGTTCGAATGGCAAGTTCCAAAAATATTTGGGGGTCCATGGGTTTTAAACCCAAGACCACCCACCAAGACCAAGCACCTTAGAGGAGAGCCATTACCAATGCACCACCATGTTTCTTGTTTAATAAACCACATTTAATTTATTTAAAGTGTAAGTGTTTATATTGGAGGGCGAAAAGGGGTTGGAGCTACACCCCAACCCACATTTTTATGCAATCATATGACCACAAAGAGGGAGCACACTCCATTGAAGGGGGATAATCCCAATAATTAAATAGAAAGTGGTTTTTAAACCATATATTAATGATGTTTTGGGATTCCTAACTGATATTTAGCCCAAAAAATGGATTTTTGGGGGATTTGGGGCCATTTGAAGGGGGATTTGAGCCCAGATTTTGGCAAAAAAAAAATGGATAAAAAAATTCAGATCTATAAAAACCATGTCTATTTTATGCCATGGAGGACAGTCATAGCAGATTTATGCTGAAGGGAAGCCAAGGCAAAGCAATTTCTGGGAGCTCTGGGGATCCGTTTTGCGTGTCGTTTCTTCTGCTGGGTTCTAGCGATCTGAAATAACATGACCAAATCAGTATTGTAGCCTAATGGAAATTCTATGATGTAGTTTTTGAGCTTTGAACAGAAATAAAGAAGCCTCCCCCACTGAGACAAAGGCCCAGAGACATAGGCAATTTTGTGCCGAACTTTGTTATCACTTCTCTTGTTATGGTTTGTTGTTCTTATTGCTTCAGTTCAGATATGTATTTTGTATTATGGCTATGATAAATTCTCTCATATTCATCCTCTTTCATTAGATTCTTAAATGGTTAATAATCACATGCAATTAAAAACTCAACCACAGTCATTAAAATATCTTTTCGGATCAAGTGGTATCAGAGCTAGTTGACGTTTGGATTTGAGTTTTGCATGTTAACCAGCGAAAAGCTACAGCATGGTGAAAGTGAGATTGTTGCAGAGAATCCATTAATTGGATTGAGAAAGAGAGCTTCTCACAATGAGAAGATGGCATCAGAAGAAGGGCTTCTTAGGACGAGAAAGAGTTTCAAAAAACTTTCCTTGCTATGTCGAAGATGGTGAATGTTTTGTATGAGGATTACTTGGAACGGAAAAGACCAAATCTGGTTGAATCTTCAAAGGGAAAAAGTGAAGAGGAAGAGGATCCTCCTCATATTCTTCCTTCACCTCCATCATCACCTCCTTCTTATCCTTCTTCTTCAAGTTCAAGTTCTAAATCTAATGCAAAGAAACATGTTCATAAGCATAAGAATGAAATGCCATTGTTAAAACTTGATGTTAAATTTGAGTTACCCATATATGATGGTGAAGTTAATGCAGAGAGACTTGAAAATTGGGTCAGGCAGATGGAGGTTTACTGCAGTGTGCAATAGATCAAGGATGAGGCCACACAAATCATGTTGGCATCTTTGAGACTTGTAGGCACAACTCTCATCTGGTGGCAAAGAAAGTTGCAAAACAGAACGCAACAAGTGGGTAATGTATTTTCATCATGGTAAAGCTTCATTTATTCACTTAGGAAACAATTCTATCCTTTGGGTTATATAAAAAAAACATTAATTGAATGTCAATCTTTAAAACTAAGAAAAGGACAAAGAGTGCAAGAGTATAAAGATGGTGTTCAAAAAATGGCATTGATGTTAGATATCCCTTTACATACATAGGAAACTCTTATGAAGTATATAGTTACCTGCATATATTAGAAACATTATATTCATGTTTGGACCCACTAACCTTGATGAGGTTTCTGTTCAAGCAACATATATTGAAGCAGGGAAAGCAGGTGTGTCAGGGGAATCATCGTCTTCAAGGAAAGAGGACAAGAGGAAATGGCATGGCAAGAATTCAAATGTAGTGACAAGGAAGGAAGGGAAGCCCTCTTGCAAGAATTGCAAGAAAGAGGGACATGATGAGGATAGATGTTGGCAATTTAATCTCAAGAAGAGGCCAAAGTGGTTCAAGGAAAAGAGGGGAATGCAAACAGTGGCAGCGGAAACAAGACCCAGAGACTTGGGATCAGATTCAGGTGATGAATCAAAGATCTCATTGGTTGGTATGATAGGTAAAATCGGTGAAGGAATTTATTGTAGAAGTAACTTGTTTCATATAAGGACCATCATGTGAAACACTAAGATAGACACATTAATCGAAAATGGATCTCAAGATAATCTAATCTCTGAAGAATTGGTTAAGCAATTGGGGTTAAAAACACAAACTCATCATAATCCTTACACACTTAAATGGATAAGAAATCATCATCAAATGCACATAACAAAGAAGTGAACAATCAAATTTTCAATTTCATCTAAGTATGTGGACGAGGTAACATATGATGTAGTGTCGTTAAGTGAATGTGGAATGGTCTTAGGTAGTCCATACTTATATGATTGTAAGGCAATCTTCTACAGGACAAAGAATCAATATCAATTAAGCAAAGTAGGTCAATATTATGTGGTTCATACTCATCATGTTAATGAAAATAAAACACTTCAAACAATGGAACAATTAAAGAAGGTAGTGCGAGAAAGCAACAAACCAATAATTGTTTCAAATGAAGTAATCGATCTTAAGAAAGAACAAGAAATGATTGTTGAATGGAAAATTAATCATAAGTTGCTTCAAGATAAGATAATGTCGTGCAAATATTACAAGTATATTAACTCATTTGCAGTCGTCTTTTTGATGCTATCATTAGTAATTTTTTCTCCATGGATGATAGTGGCTTCAGTAAGATGTAACAGGGTTCAAATGGCTAACAATATGCTGTCAGTTGTCATGATGGTGTTACAGTTGATCTTGATGAGACAGGTGCATAGGAGAGAGTTCAGAGACAAAGGACAAGTCAAGTGGCTTATCCTGAGCTTGTTGACTGGTCAGTAACCTTTTGGGGACCAAAAGTTCCTTTAGTAGGGAGGTGTGATCCAGAATCAGATCTAGGAGCTTGACAGGGCCAAAAAAGGCTCAAAAATGAATTTTCACATAATCGAATGAAACTAATTCCGTTGCGACCCGTTCATCGCAGTGATTCCGTCCATATATTCACTTTCTCAAATGGGCCCCGTATGCGAGTTTTATCGCACTTTGACTGTTTTCCCAAACAACTAAAAAGTAAAAAAAATGTGAATAGTCAAAAGGTGACGTGCCACTCTCCGTAGGTGACATGTGGCAATGGCAGTGTGATAAGTGGAAGCATTTGAATGCACAGATGTGGATGGAAGATCCAATCAAAATCTCACATGGAAAAATTTGTTCAAATATTGAGGTGCCACGTGGCCCAGGAATGGGCAGCCATGTGGCACCAGGTCAGGGTCAAATGGCAAGTTCCAAAAATATTTGGGGGTCCATGGGTTTTGAACCCATGACAACCCACCAAGACCAAGTGCATTATAGGAGAGCCATTACCAATGCGCCACCATGCTTCTTGTTTAATGAACAACATTTAATTTATTTAGAGTGTAAGTGTTTGTATTAGAGGGCAAAAAGGGGCTGGGGCTAAGCCCCAACCCACATTTTTATGCAATCATATGACCACAGAGAGGGAGAGTGCACCAGTAAAGGGGGATAATCCCAATAATTAAACAAAAAGTGGTTTTTAAACCATATATTAATGATTTTTTGGGATTTATGACTGTTATTTAGCCCATAAAATAGAGTTTTTGGGGATTTTTGGCCATTTGAAG
This sequence comes from Picea engelmannii, assembly GCA_009831015.1. Classification (NCBI taxonomy): domain Eukaryota; kingdom Viridiplantae; phylum Streptophyta; class Pinopsida; order Pinales; family Pinaceae; genus Picea; species Picea engelmannii. The sequence goes on from ML795243.1 coordinate 209,593, forward strand.
GGGGATTTGAGCCTAGATTTTGGGAGGAAGTTGGGGATGGATATGCACCTGCAGATCTATAAAAAATAGGTCTGTTTGAAGCTATGGAGGACAATCAGAGAAGAGTTTTGTTGAAGGGAATCCAAGCCAAAGCCATTTTTATGCAAGGAAGTTGTTGAGGAGCAGACACTTGTGGGCCATTTCTGGGAGCTCCAATGATCCATTTTGCATGTTGTTTCTTCTGCTGGGTTCTAGAGATCTGGAAGAACATGAAAAGATCAGTCTTGTAACCTAATGTAACTGTTGCTATTTACTTTTTGAGCTTTGAACGGAAATAAAGAAGCCTCCCCCACTGAGACAAAGGCTCAGAGACGTAGGTAATTTTGTGACGAACTCCATTATCACTTATCTTGTTATGGTTTGTTTTTCTTATTTCTTCAATTCAAATATGTATTTTGTATTATGGTTGTGATATATTCTCTCATCTTCATCCTCTTTCATTAGCTTCTTAAATGGTTAATAATCACATGCAATTAAAAACTCAACCACAGTCATTAAACGATATTTTTGGATCTCACACACACACACACACACACACACACACATATAGATTCAAACCTTCTTGGAATAACCTCTTCTTGGTAGTTATTATGGGGGAAATATTTGTGCCAACTATTTCTTGAGCCACTCTTAAATATATTCCTTCATTGGTTGGATCGTGATGTCTTTATTGACCCTATGCAAGAATATATATTCCTCAATTCCATTATATTCAAAATGTACTTGTTTGACTAATGTTAGGTGGTATTCATTATTATTTACAGAGGTAACAAGCCACCACTTAATTTCATCCTCTGTAAAATTAGTGAGGTCATCAAAATCACTTGTAGATGATCTTTAATCATACTCAATTTCGTTTCTACTTATTCTTTATTCATAACCATAGAATGTCTTATAAGTTATGGGTGTTCATGGTCTTTAACAATTTCAAGTGCTTTAAAGAATGCATCACTTCTTTTTTCATTAATAGTTGTACAAGTGACAATTTAGACTCATAACATTTGTCTCCTTTCCAACCATTACGCTCTTAATTGTTTTATTCTATGGGTTGAACGAAATTGTTGTTGATTTCTACAGTAATCACTTAAACTAGACATCCATGCAATAAAGGTACTTAAAGAATTTTTATAAAACAATTCATCAGTTTGAAATTACCTTTTGAAATATTTTGTGATGCTGGTGATCCCTTGTGACAAATTTATTAAACTTGAAAGAATATCCCATTCTTGTGAAATAATATTAGGTCACTTATTAATATTTTATACAACATACAATCTTACTCTGCTAAAAAATTTGGTCGCATTTATTACTCATGTTGATGTCCCTTATGTACACTAAGGCATTTGATCTGGAGCAATAATAGCCTATGGTTCTACAAACAATGGTTTGAGACTCAATGCATCATAAAGTTTAGTTATTATTCCTTTTAGTATGATATTTTATAACTCTTTATCTGGGATAGAATGAGAAAGAGCATATTCAATAAAGATATGAAATTTGAGGAGTCCTAAGGGTTTGATTCCTAAAATGACCACCTAAGAATTCCATTTCTGAGTTATTGTTTTATTCATAATGTGGACTTTTTCTCTTCTTTTTTATATTGAGAATAGTGTGGTGTTAAAGACTGCTCCTCAAAATTAGTTGGATCCTCTTGGGCCCACTCTACAATTCATTGAATTTCAACAATTTGTAGTGCTACCTAGTCAGATACAGTGGCACTATCTATTTCTGGCATATCAGTTGCATTTCTTAGGCTTCCTAAATTATGTGTATCCTTCTTTCCTGAGCTTCTCTTTCATTTATGTTGTGATAATGCATGTGTTCTTTCAATATTAGAATAAGGGGTGTCATATTCATCATCTCCCCTAGCACGTCCTTCAATGTTCATGTCTCTCTTTATATTAGATTCTTCTTTATTTTGTGTAGAGGACAAACTCCTATTGTGTGTGGGGGGGTGGGGGGGGAATAAGATTTCACATTGATTGTGTCTTTCCCGATTTTCCTTGTTTTGGTTTGTTGTTGTTGAGTGTTTGAACTAACTCTAGTGACAAAATAATCATTGCATACATCTCTCTTCTTGTTGTTGGGGGTATCTCGGTCATTATAATCAACTCCTTCACTAATCCTTATGAAAAGATTACTATATCTCATGGATGCCAAAGGTTCAGAAAAAATTCCTTTAGGGATGAAACCTTTCAGGGGTTCTGCTTCCTTCGTAATAATTATGTTAATCATTTCATAAATATATATTAAATGAGAGGAAATTCTCATTGTCATATTGGAAACATTAAAGGTTAATGAGATGAATTTCCTCTTTCTTTTTTTATCAAAAATAATATCCCATGCTTTATATTGTCTATAGACCTCTGCAAAAAAATACCTGTTACAAACAAATGTAGGAAGAAGAAAAGGTATTACTTAATAACTACAACCTAATGTAATTATGGTCTTCTTCATGTACACAAACTCCCTTTACTTTGAGGAAATCCTCTACCTCTTGAGTTATCCTTGTTCGTGTTTCCCCAATCAACATGTATCTAAATTCCTTCATAAATCTATCCCGAATAAGGAAAACAAAGAATGGTACCTTATGTCTCCAAAGAAAAGGGTACCAGAATTGGACTCGTTCATTATCAACATCCCAACGAGTAGGACTAGATATGCAATCATGAAAACCCTTTCAGTATTTAGATAGTTGTCCAGCTAGTAGGAAATATCATTTGAGATTACCTCATCCTATCCAAACATAGTTTCTATTCGGAAGGAAAAATGAAAGACAAAAGTGACTTGGGAATGAGAGAAGTATATTCTCATCCCATAAAACGCGTGGATAGCCATGAAAAATCCCAATATTTCTCTGCCAAAAGAGATATATAAATCCTTGAAAGGTCAACTGACAATTTTTTAGATGGAGCCATGAAATCCTTAACAGATTCAGCCTAGCACCCTAGGAATCCATAAAATAATTAGCATTTGGAAGCATGAGACTTTTTTTGTAAGTGGGTAATCAAAGAATCCTTTTAAAATTTTGGGGAGTTAGTGGAATAGGGTTCTTCACTTCAAGTGGTACTCGAATCATTCTACTTTTCACATAAAACATATGGGTACACCACGAAACTAGATCTATGAAGTCAAAAACTTTGAGCATGCAACCAACATTCACTAAGCCAGTCATCTAGATTTTGTTGTTTTACTTTTGCTCCAAATTTTGACTTTGAAACCACTGATCTGTAGTTGACCAATGAAAGTCTTTATACTGGTTCGTGAGAGAGTTAACAATATCTCTAGAAAAGGCTCTTTTCTCCTTCTAGTTCCATCCAATGCACTTTGATATACAAATTTCCTTCGAAATACAAGAAACCATAGATGGAGTTTTTTTGAAAAACAAGAGGTTAATGGGAAAATGGGATAATTAATCCACATTAACCTCACATCACCTCCCTTTATCATTAATGTACCAACATAATTACCAACTTAACGAGAGTTCTAGTTGTTTTTTTGAGGTAAGTTTTTTACACTGTTTTAAAAAATGGTGCTACCCGTAGCACCCCTCTCCATTTTTAGGTGTTTTTTTAATATTATAATTTCTTTTATACATAATGTTTCCACTTTTTTTTTAAATACTTGTTTTTTCAGTTATTTTCAATTTTTTTTTTTTTACAACAATGTTTTTAAACATTTTTCCATGCTTCTTTCAATCTTAATTTTTTTTTTTGCCATTTACATTTTTGAAAATACCATTTTTCGTCTCCTTAAATAATTTATGGTTCCATACTTTTGTAAATATAGTGGTAAATATCATTTTTAACACATTTTTTACCTTGTAGTTAAATAACACTATTTTTAAATATTTAGCAAAAATATATAATTGTAGTTTTTTTGATAAATTAAAAACTAAAAAAAAAATCAAATTTCAAAAAAAAAAATGAGGGGCTAGAGAGATGCCCATCATCCCCATGTTATATATATATATATATAGAGGAATACATGAAAACATACAAGAATCACAGACATGCATTTTAATTGATATTAAACACATGATGATACTTATCTTCGAAACTAGAGTAACTCTACCAACTACTTGCAGACCTTCCACAAGCCTCCCATCCATAGACCACGCTGCTCATCACACTCAATAGTGAGTCACCTCCGAGCTGGGATTGAGCTCCACCCAGGGCAAGGGACTCCTAGACTAGGCTGCGGTCACAGGAAACTGCACAGTGCAACTGGAAGGATTCTCTCTAGGAGCCTTCTTACACCCACTACTCATGGAGTCTCATTCCCCACATGCATGTTCCACCTAGGAGTATACACCTTCACAAGAACAGTCGATGGATTGCTTCACCTCCCTCTCTGGGTCTCGGGAACATGCCCGATCAGGAATTATTAGAGCTCTGTAGTTGGTGATGGACTTTCTCTAGGAGAAAAGCACTTCCCAACAAACTCTCTCACCTGGAGAGAGCTTCTCACAGGCCTGAAAACCTGTCTCTTCAACTACAACCACCTCTTTAACCTGGAGAGAGTGTTGCACACAGACCTGGAAACCTGCTTCTTCAACTCTATTCTAGCACAAGAAGGACAACAACAATGGTTCAACACTCATTCACATAGGGATGACAAAAGCATCAACAGATGGGCATGGCACTGCATGCAGCAACAACTCATGCTAAAACATGGCACAGACAATTCGATTACCCAGGTGTTGGGTTCGTCAGCAGACACATAACATCTCATGGATGAATTGCATGGCCAAAACAACCCACAGTTACGACACCACATGACTCAAACGAATACATGATACTCAGACTTCCCCGGAGACACGAATCAGTCCATTGGTTTTCCCACAGGTTTCAGAGTGCGTGACCAACAACACAATGCAGATGCAGACGTAGAGGAAAAACAGGTTCAGATGCCCCAGATCTCAGCGAACTCAGGCGAAGGATGACAGAATGGGAAGCGAACCCAACAACGCTAGCTTTCCCAGCTATAACTACATGCTCGTAGGTTGACACTTGTCTTCGTGGAGCCGCATGAGTTCAACTTAGCACACGTTCCCTTTACAAGAACTTATGACAACAATCAACATGTCCACCTTAGCCTTCAGGAAATAATAATAAATTATTATCCCCTTTAGAGTTAATCCCCCTAGAATAGCCCCTAGGGCCACACACTTAGCCTCCTCCCTTACCTAACCTTGTGGAAGCTTAGTCCCCCATCACTCTTTCTTCGTGGTCGGTCTGCATGCAATGATGTTTATATTTTATTAATGATCTTCATAATTACATATACAAAATTAGGCTACTAGCCTTTAACACCTAGGCTCTCCGGCCTAATCACTAAATAAGCCTCCTAGGTTATTATAACTCAGATCACCAGCCTACAAAACATGTTTACAATTTATAAATACAAATAGGACTCATCCTTGGGGATATTACAATCCCCTCCCCTTAATTTTTCACTGTCCTCAGTGCAACTTTCACACATCATCAACAAGATTTCAAAAATCTTCAAAAAGATGTGGGTATTCTGCCTTCATAGCATCTTCATGCTCCCATGTCGCATCCTCGGGACCGTACCAGGTCCACTGGACCTTTATAATCCCTATGGCTTGAATCCGGAGATTCTTTCCTTTCCTAGTCAAATATGCGCACTGAATGCACTTGCAAGATGCCTTCTTGCTCCACTTGAATCACATTCCAATCGATTACATGATTAACATCAGGTATATATTCTTTAAGAGATGAAATATGAAACACATTATGTACAGTCATGGATGCAGGTAATGAAAGAATATATGAAATGTATATATATGTATATACAGACAATTCTAATAACATTATAACTTGTATACAACATACACTAATTAGAGAATTGTACTTATATTTTGATTTGAAAAGACCTTCCACCCCTGAGAAGGGCTATGAATCCACTGGGGTAATGGCTTCCCAAGATATCCACAGTCCACAATCCATATCCACATGGTATAGGCCAAGGTACCAAACCTTAGCATCACTCAAACCATTCAAACCTCAACAACACTCCAACCAATGGTCTCTCATTCCCCACATGCCTGTCCCACCCCAAGAGTGTACACCTTCACTGTCACATAGTCCATCGACTGCTACACCTCCCTTTCCTTGGGCTTCAACAATAGGTCGGCTCAGGAATTATTAGACCATTGCGGCTCCTGGAGTTCCAACTACCCTTGGAGATTTCCAATCAGCATCTTCTCGAGCTACTCTTTGTAATCAACATTTTAACTTTAATCAACATCATCTCATTTGCATCACCCACATGCAGTTACCATGAGAAAACATAAAAGAATTCATTTAGGAACTCCAACTTAGTTCAAAAAGGAATTAAACTTTTTCCCCAAAATAGGAAATTCCATTTCATAATTCATCTTGGTTGTTGTCATATTATGAATGCATCCATCCTTGTGGTTTTCCACAAGCACCAAACTGCATACCATTTTTCCTGCAATGCTTCCTCTTGCATACAACCAACAAATTGTCAGTATTTTCTATACATCATAATTCAGCATGTACAACACCTTATGCAATGATCTTAGAATTTCCCGCACCTAGAAATTCAATCAAAATTACCAAACAACTTGACCAAATAGAATGACTCATCATTCTATGCATATATGCATGTTCATAATTAATAATAGTAAGTTTATTATTTCAATTTTCTAAACATAATTTTTTCTATAGTCTCTATTCATGTGACTACCTGGCCTGCAAATTTTCTGTTGCAATGTTTAACAGTTCCTGAAATGTTCTCAACTTCATGAGTTAACAACATTTCATCCATTAGTATAATTATTTCCATGCAATAATATATATGCATGTACTCACAAAATATATTCAACCATTGCATTTAGTATACAATTCTATCACTTACTATGCATGAGTGCAATTCTCAATGCATACTTATTCAGTGCACCTTGCATTAAATTACATAATTCTCTTTATCTCATTCATGTATCTCACCATCCATGAGTTGGAATTCTAGACAATGTGTTGACACATTCTTCACACACTTTCTATTGTCTTCCTAATTAATTGGATGCCTTCCTTTTCGACCCGAACACTACATGAAGAATATAATTTTGTAGTGTTTATTAGTGTTAGCAAAAGGGTTGCAGTCCTAATTTTATTTAAAGGTAGGAATCTTTTAGTACCTATGTCAATCATAGTCTTTCCATATCCGTACCTTGCCATATCCAACCATGCCCTTGTCTCATACATGACTAGATTACTGGAATTCATTCTTATAACAAGTTCTTATCTTTTAATTCTTTGGTTATTACCCCATAACCAAATTAACATGACATTCTACTATGTCATTGTGTGCATTCAGAAGATAAAAATCTTTGAATTAATATAGGCCTCCATCCTTTACCACATCCAGTGGTATGCATTCAATATTATAACCCCGTGATTTTATAAAATAACTCTGGTTGAGGAAATTCTTACCTAAATTTCCTTTCAACAATTATGAAAAAAGAGTAATAAAAACTCATACCTGCATGACTTCCATTAATAAATTTTATACTACCTGAATTTCTGATGGCAGTAGAAGCTTTCATGCTTCTTTTATCAAACTTATAACTAGCACTTCATCTCTCTGTTGCTTCACTCCTTATGCAACAACATCACCAAAAACACTTGCAAACATGCAAGCACTCTTTCCTCTGGCTGACCAAACAAGCCATAACATACTTGTTGTCACATAAATTGATACCATATTGTAACGTAATAGAAGACATGCTAAGGATGTATGTGATGGACAAACCATCAAAATGGGAAGACTACCTACATTTGGTAGAATTTGCCTACAACAATCAATATCTAGCATCATTGAATATGAGCCCATTTGAAGAACTTTATGGCAGAAAGTGAAATACTCCAGTAAGATGGGATAATGCAGCTGATAGGGCAGTAATTGGGCCAGAGTTGCTCAAGGAGATGGAAGAGAAAATGCTGAAAATTAAGCAGAATTTAAAGGTTGTCCAAGAGAGGCAGAAAATTTATGCTGATAAAAACAGAACCCACAGAGAGTTTAAAGTGGATGATCATGTTTTCCTGAAAGTGAAATCCAGTAAAAGTTCCTTGAAGATGGGAAACTGTGCCAAGTGTGTAGCTAGATCTTGTGGATCATTTGAAATCCTAAAGAGGATTGAGCCAATTGGATATATGTTTGCATTACCTGCATCCATGACTGTACGTAATTTGTTTCATTTTTCATTGATTAAGAAGTATATACCTGATGTTAATCATGTTATCAATTGGAATGTGATTCAGGTGGAGCAAGAAGGTGTCTTGCAAGTGCATCCTGTGCACATACTAGACCGAAAAAACAAATAGCTCCAGAATCAAGCCATAGGTATTGTAAAGGTCTAGTGGACCTGGTACAGTCCCAAGGACGTGACATGGGAGCATGAAGATGCTATGTGGGCAGAATGCCCACATCTTTTTTAAGATTTTGAAAATCTTGTTGATCTTGTGTAAAGAGCTGCACTGAGGAGAGTGGAAAAAGAAGGGGAGGGGATTGTAATACCCCAAGGACATGCCCCAATTATATTATGAATTCTAGTCATGTTTATGAATTGTAATCATGTTTTGTAGGTTGGTGAGCCGAGTATTGATAAGTTGGTGGGCTTATGTGTTTATTAGGCCAGAGAGCCTAAGTGTTATAGGCCAGAAGCCTATTTTTGTATATGTAATTATGCAGAACATTAATAAATATTAAACATCACTATGTGCAAACCAACCACGAAGAAAGAGTGATGGGGGACTAAGCTTCCACATGGTGGGTAAGGGAAAACGGGCTGAAAGGTTGGAAAGAGGGGCTAGGCTTAGGGTCTTAAGTCCTTGAAAAAGGAAACACATACTTGATGGAGTGCATGCAGCTTCATGGGTGACATGTGTCGGCCCAGGAACATGCAATTTAACCCAAGAATTGAGCCGTAATGGGGGTTCGTTCTCAATTTTTTTGGGCATCCACTATCTATCCTGTTGTGCATCTACGTCTGATCCCTTCATACCCTCACGCAACTCTGAAACCAAAAAATAGTAATGTTTTCTGGAGAAGCCGACATATCCACCATCTAAACCGTTTCAGTCGGTGTTCGACCTCTACATTGATTCCTTGTCACGCACCCTGAAACCAGTGGTAAACCTGTGGATTGAGTTATGTCACCTGTGTATCCTATGAGCCTAGCCTATCTGTCCTTGCAGAGATGAATCCGTATCCAAATTGTCTTTAAGTTGTTGCCTTCTGTTTTTCCTGACTTGAATTGACAAGTTGTTGTTTTTGTTATCCTCGGCTTGTGAGAATTGGGCTGAAAATGGTTGAAGAAGAGGGTTTCCAGGCCCTTGTTCGTAGAGGCAGGTGGTCAGGCCTCTGAGCAGATCTCTCCAAGTGAGAGAGTCTGTTGGGAAGTAGCTTTCTCCCAGAGAGAGTCTAGCACCAGCTACAGAGCTCTGATAATTTCTGATCTGGCTTGTTGCCGAGACCCAAAGAGGGAGGTGAAGCACTGATGGATTGTGCTTGTGAAGGTGTATACTCTGGGGTGGAACAGGCATGTGGGGAATGAGAGTCCATGATTGTTGGGCATAAGAGGGCTCCTGGAGAGAATCCTTCTGATTTATTTGTGCAGTTTTCCTGTAACCTTAGCTTAGTCTAGGATTCCCTTGCTCGGGGTGGAGATTAATCCCAGCTCGGGGGTGACCCACTGTTGAGCGTGATGAGAAGCGTGGTCTAAGGCTGGGAGGTTCATGGAAGGTATGCACGTAGTTGGTGGAGTTACTACATTTTGAAAGATATGTATCATTATGTGTTTAATTTTAGTTAAAATGCATGTCTGTGATGCTTGTAATATTATCATGTATTCTGTTGCAATGATATTTATTATATTCTATTTAAGTCTGTATGATGGCAGTAGGGGATCGAGAGATGCCCTTCATCCCCATGTTATATATATATATATATATATATATATATATACTTTTTTTTTAAATTTGTAATCAAATTTTGTATTTTAATATTTTTTTGGTTTTTTGTTATTAATTTTTTTTTTAAGATTCAATCTATTCCTTACTATTTAACACACACACACACACATATATATATATATATATATATATTACAATTATTTTTTTCTCTTGAAAAGTTTAAACTCTTTTCATTATTTTTTAGTTTTTTTCTTCCACCTTTTATTTTTATTTTTTTTCTTTTACAAATTTCGCTTTTGAATATATATTTTTAAATGTATTGTTTTAATGGAATTTTGTATTATGTTGTGTTTGGAGCGATAAACTAAGATTTAAAAGGTAATCATTTAAGGATCGATTTGATGATTTTGTTTGCAGTAACGATGATTTTGATTACCAATTTAAAAAAATGTGTCATTTTAATAGCATTACTTTTCAATTTGATGGTTGATTTTGAGGTTTTGGTTTTAATGGTACCAACTCCTCAAAATAGGATTTCAAAAAATATATAAATTTAACGTTTTGAAAAAAACATTTTTCTCTATGTAACATCATTTTTTTTATGTTTTTTTCTGAGCTACTGTATGATATTTGAAGGCCGTGTTTGAAAAATGTTGTAATTTTGACCTTGCTCGAAAATATGGTGCTACCGATAGCACCACTTTTTTATTTGGGGGTTTATTTTCATATTTATTTTGCAAAAGTATGGGTTTTTTGGGCCAAAGTTCTCATTTTGAGGTCAGAGTTCTTGTTGATTTGGTAACTTTTTTTATGATAAATGGGCCTTTAATAATGTGCAAAGAACACAATATCCATGCATATTTTACTTAGTGTGGAACATGGGTAGAGAGAGATCATTCCTTTAGAAGTTTAGTTGTGTAAGTGAAGGTTGTGTGGAAGTGTTGAGAAAGAATATGGAGCGCGTGGATATAAAGGTTGTGAGGGGTTCTTAACACACGGGTACTTTTGCAGGAGTATTAGTGAAAATAAAAAGTGTCTGAGGGGAAGGATTGTGCAGACTAAATTATTGGCATTGGGTTCTTCATACATGGAAAGAAATGGAAATTGTGTAAGTGTTGGCTTGTGCAGAACATAGGTTGTGTGGAAGAGGGGTTTGTGCGAAGTGCGGAGGGACAATTTTATAATAGCGATAACCTAAGGGAAATATTTTTACATGCGCCAAAATATGTGTGGACATGGATTTCGCAAATAGACTACTATAGGCTACTCAACTCAACCTGGAGGGTTGGAGTCATCTCCTGGATATTGATTGTGAACAATTTCTATTAAAATGTTGCATTTCTCATTAATATAGGAAATTTCCAAAATATTCCATAAATGCCAAGTAACTGAGTTGTCGTAGAAAAAAGTGGAACAAGGGTTCCGACAAGTGTCAAGAAAGTGTAAGAAACATCATCCCAAGAGTTCTCATCCTGACCATAGGATTTAAGTGTGTCCTTCTATCCCCTCCAACAACACATTTGAAATTTTGGAAACTCAAGATGAAGAAAAAGAGGGATTAGTTGAAGAATATTCTTAGAAGAACATTCAAGAGAGAAAATATGAGCCACTCACAAAATACCAAAACAAATTAGTTAATTCAGAGAAAGGAAATGTGGCCTCACTTGGGACTGGCATAGCTACACATGGAAAGTGTCCAGTTCTAGAATATGTGGTTGAGAACTTGATTGAGGTTTTGATAGCTCCACATGATAAGGATTCATATTCACTTGGGAGAATATCAATGAAGATAGGGAGGGAGAAGAGTCCTCTAAATCTCCCTTCTTCAAAGAAATTTAAAGAAGTATCCTCATCCTTCTCCCCCTTTAATAGTAGGAAGGAAATCAAATAGAAAACATAGAGAAAAAGAAGCAAAGTTAGGAATCTCAGAGGTCTTTGAGTGAATTTCGGATGACCTTGTAGATAATGAGTGGGTAGTTTTTCATAGACATTAATTATGTTTTTCTTATACATAATCTTATGTAAAAAACTTGCAATAAGAAACATCAAGTCTAAGTTTAGAGAAGTCAAGGGTTTGGGTTATAAAATCCAACCTAGGGATTTTGGTTCTTTCATATTAATGTTTAGATAGCAAATTGTTGATTCTGAAAATTGTACTCTACCATTTTCTTAGGCACAAATATTTTAAATTTAATATATCTCTAAGTTTCCATTAAAAAATCTAACTACAATAAAATAACATTATACTTATAGTATGAATTAATGCTACAAATGTATAGAAGATGAAAAATTCAATGCTTATTATATAAATTATACTATGAATTAAGTATTATATAAAACTTGTATAATAATATAAATTAATAAGTATATTACAACTTTTTAATGAAAAATTATATTATATTATAAAATATTGCAAATTAATATTTTTTCCACTCAACCAATAATATAAAATATTACATACTCATTATTTAAAAAATGTTTAACATATCTTCAAAAGTTTTCACTAGGTTATTAACTAAGTTGAGGCTTACATATGGTTAAATGTTGTCAAATAGAAATATGACACATAATCAATCTTGACTTTTGTATGTCTATCTTAATGATTATTATTGACTAAATTATTTGAAATTCGATTGGTTATTGAATTTCCAACTCAACAAGTATGTTTTTTCTTATAAGACCCATTTTAACCCTAAATTTTCTTTAATGTAACTAAAGAAACACAAACATGCACCCAATTTCCTCACTCAATAAAACCATAATAAAAGAACATGAGTTAAATAAATTAAAAAAATATTAATAGTTAATATGTAACAAAAACATTATAAGTTAAGACTTTTTCAATATACTCTAATTCCATCAAATCACTCTCATTATTTATGTTGATTGTCATTTTTGTCTCATGTGATCAAACATTAATCTACATGTCATTGAATGAAGAAGTAGGATGAAAAATGGAGTACAATAGAATCAATTACATTCTAAATTTAGTTGAAAGTGCATGATAGATCATATGACTATTACTATGTTTAGATTTACTATGTTTTAGAATTGATTTTGGAGTACTTCATTTATCTTTTTTCTACAATATAAAACAAAATGGAATAATGATTAAAATTATAAATGGAACTCTTTATAAAATAAATATATGTTTTTCAATATTATGTAACAACAATGAAATATGTACTTCCAACTCACTCTGAGTTTTTGGTTGTTGTGGCCATTGTTCACTATATTTTTTCATTTTCTTCTATAAAATTCTTCATCACTTTTTATGTTCCTACAACATAATATAATAATCCTTTTCTACTAGAATCCATATGATTGTAAATCTATTAAGACAATAGGCTAATGAGGCAATTACATAAACTCCATAATAGGCTAATGAGACAAGTACATAAATACTATAGATTCAAATTTACAAACAATTTTTTATAAATATTGAAAATACACATGCATAATATCTACATATATGCAAAAACACTTTATTTAATGAAAGGTTAAATGCCTCACCAAATTAGTTTTCTTTTTAACGTTAAACTATGTACACGCTCTAAATCATTTTTGGAGATTTTGTATAAATATTTTTTTTTACAACAAGCCCTAAATTATTTTTGGAGATTTTATATGAATATTATTTTTTTACAATTTTTTTTTTAATGTATACAGTTTAGGTCCATTAAAAAAAAGTAGAGCACAAAATCTCATCTATGGAAATGGAGAGGGAGATGAAAACAGCTTGCACATACTGATCTGTTCAAGAACAGATGAAGTAGGATATATGGTGATTATTTTATGTATATAAATTGATTTGAAACAAACATTATATGAAAATATAAAATCTTTATAATTTTAATAAACATTCTATTAAAAAAACTAAATTTCTATAATTTTGGTATAAATATAAAAAAAAACAAAATTGTGCTTACCAATTCTTTAATTAATTATATTTAAAAAATATCTTTTTTTTTAGCATTTTAATGCCTATAAAAACATCAAGGAAAAAAACAAAATTGTATTTACCAATTCTTAATCATTTTAGCATGATTTAAAAGGTTGATGTTGAAAAATAATCTCTTATAATGTACCATATATAAATTCATATTACCTTTCTCACATATTCACTTACCAAAATGATGAAGATTTATTTTTTAATATTTAAAAAATAAAATAAAATTCTAAAGTAAACTAAATATTTTTTTAGACAAATAAAATTATAAAGAAAACCTAAATACTTTTTAGACATAAATAAAATTATAAAAAAAAACAAATAATTTTTTATTTTTTTTTCTTAAAATAAAACAACCAACATCATGGAATCAAAAATCGAAGTAGAATATGTACATTCTCAACAGTAATACTAAAGTAAGATAAAATGACTTGAATTAAGATAAAGTAGGTAATGAGCTAAATATATACACACTCCAAATAAAAAAAATTCGGTTATTTTATTGTTATATATTTTAAGAAATTTTAAATCATCTTTCAATTTTATTTTATTTTAATTTAATTTTTTAATGCTATGGACATTATCTTAAATGCACATTTATAATCTCAAAAATAAATTATATAAAATATTTTTAAAGAATAAAGCTGGTGTAAAACTCAAATTTTTATAGTTATTATTTTTGTTCATTATGTTTATTCTATGCTAAGTTTAAGATAGAACATGTATTTTTAAAATATCACAAGTCCAAATTTTAAAAAAAAAGTAAGATATGTATACAAATCTCTCTACTAAAAAGCCTTTTATCTATTAAAAAACTTCTTATAACAATAAACTTAAAATTATTATTATTATTATTATTATTATTAATTTCAAATATTTACGGAATATTTCAAAATCCACGTACTCTCTAAACATCTTAATAGCCTTTCACTCTTGTAAAATCAAATTGTAATGATTGACCTTCTCTTCAACAATGACAGTGACAGAGAGATTCGATTGTGACAGAGATAGCATAGGCAGTTCAACTATCACCATTAAAACAGTGGATACTTTTAATGGGTTATTTTTATGCGTTGTTTTCTTCAAATTTGATTAGAATATTGAAATGATCGATTTATCGTTAATGGACAAAGTTTGAAATAAAAAACTTGTCGTAAACATTCGACAGTTTACTTCTTAAAAGTGATTTAAAAAATCATAAAACACCGAGTTGAGTTTTATACAGTTCTGGAAAATCTTTTCAGAATATTGAAGTGATAAGTTCCTGTTGATAATGTTGATAACACTGCTAATGCACAAAATTAGGGATGATTAACTTTTACTCTAAAAAGAACCTCACTCACCTGCTTCATTGTCAGTCACCTTCGTTTGTCGGTAGCTTTATTTTTAGTCTCCTCTGTTCACAACCTCAATCTCCTTTGTCAGTAGCTTCTCTTTTCGGTCCACAACCTCAATCTCCTCTGTCAGTAGCTTCTCTTTTCGGTCAGTTCCCATCGACAGCGGCCTTCTCCTTTGTAAGTTTCAGTATTATTGGGTTTCCATTGTCGATGCATTTCGTTGTCTATAAACTATGATGTCGGTGACATAGTTTGTCGATTGGATGCTTTGTCTATGCATTTTCTTTAATTTATCTGTTTCGTACACATATGTTGTAACACGCCACGCTGGGCTTGTGGAATTGCATCACATGTTGTTCGGTGCATTATGTGTTGGAATAATTGTGAAAGCTCCACCAGTTCAAGCATTAAAAAACATAATTATTCATTAAATGTTTAGTGTGCTCTTCAAACGGTTCATTAATGTATTTAAGATGCTTTCAAACGAAGCTACGATTTAATGCTGATTCACGTGGATAAGAAATGTAGTTATGTTATGTTTACGCATAGTTTATTAACT
The DNA here is from genome assembly GCA_009831015.1 of Picea engelmannii. NCBI lineage: Eukaryota > Viridiplantae > Streptophyta > Pinopsida > Pinales > Pinaceae > Picea > Picea engelmannii. The sequence goes on from ML795243.1 coordinate 225,439, forward strand.
AGTCCGTGCTTCGCCGGGGCCTATACCATTCCGTACGAACAGGTCTGGAATTTTAAATCTTCCTTTTCATTTTATTTTTTGTTATGACCGTTATAAACTTTTTATCTTGGAATTTCAAATCTTCCTTTTCATTTTTTTTTATGACCGTTACAATTTTTTTCATTTTATTTTTTTATGACCGTTATAATTTTTTTGGCTTCTTCATTTTATGCCAATAATGTTTGGAAAAAATCACATTACTCATTTTCAGTATGTCAATGTTTGGATCACCAACCAAATCCATAGTCGGGACACATTCCAAAAATCACATTACTCATTTTGGATATGTCAATGTTTGGATCACCAACCAATTCCATAGTCAGGACACAGTACAATAACATTATAGTGTGACAGTGTTAAGAGAAAATCAGGGACGAAGGAGGAAGGCAATGCACTCAGATTATTTCAATGTATTAACTTCATAAATGGCATGGCTGGCAAGCATAGCCCATACCTACAATGCATCAAAACAACCTTGTAATCTGTAGGTTAAATATTCGTCAATTGTAAAGTTTATTAAAGGCTATATTTCATTTGAGCCAGCCACGTGGATCAGATTATTTGTGTTTTCATTATAACGATTCATAACACCGATAAGCGATTATAGCTACTGTTGTATTAGTTTAAACATGCTTACCACCAACTAGCATAGTCGACTCGTGGTTGGAGAACGCCGAAAGGTATCGGTCACTGAAACATTGTTGTGCTTGTTGAAATGATGCTCAGCTTCCACTAAGTCCAGCTACCATTGCCGTAGCTACAACTGCGTCCAACTACCATTGCCGTAGCTACCACTGCGTTCAACTACAAACGCTTAATCTCAAGGAACGTGACAATGCAAAGTTTTATACATATTAATTCTTCTTAAATGCAAGGAAGTTATGAGCATTAAATTTTATCCATTGATTAAAGAGTACGACTAAGAATATGCCAACATCTTTAATTGTTAGCCATAAGATTATAATTTTAAATTAAAAGGTGATTAATTGTACCCATTGTCAATAGATGTACCCCTTTCGACGTAATTAAACTTATGTTTAAATATTAACAAAAAAAACGATAATATTGTACACGTATTCATGAACCATTTTATCTCATCCAATATTGAACGCTTTTGTTCAGCTGTCGTTTCCCATGGCAAGATGCCATTCTCGTTGCTATCAATAGGTATATAGAATCTATGCATGTTTACTGTTTCATTCAGTGTTAAATTTGATAAGCTAAATGATTATCATGAAGCTGTCGTTTCCCATGGCAAGATGTCATTCTCGTTGCTATCAATAGGTATATAGAATCTATGCATGTTTACGGTTTCATTCAGTGTTAAATTTGATAAGCTAAATGATTATCATGAAGTATTTTGATAGTTGGTTTAAATGATTAGTTATTCATCTTGATATATTTTTTTTAAATTATCAACCTGTTTTTCCCATAAGTTAGGCAATGAAACTGGATTGGTAGATTAATAAATATGCACATATAATATTTTTGGTGACTGGATATTTGTTTTGATGATTCATTTTTCTTCTTTAGAAATCTTAAAGTCTTTGTACAATTTGCAAGGCAAGGTTGTGGACACAGAACCTGTCATTCAACGAAATGAGCGGGCAGGGATCATGTCGTCTTTCCTAATAGATCCGTACAGGATCGAAATTTGTATGGATAGACATTGCCATCGTGCTGTGAATCACATGCATTTTCTTTGGAAATCTTAATGTCTTTGTACAATTTCCCAGAGAAGGTTGTGGACAGAGAACCTGTCATTCAATGAGCGGGCAGGGATTAGGTCGCCTTTCCTAATAACGCCGCGCAGGATCGCATTTTTTATGGATAGACATTGCCATTGTGTTGTGAATCACATGCATTTCCAATTAAAAAAATACAAAAGATAGTAAAAAATAATAAAGTTCATAAATAATATATACAAAACATTCACATATATTTCATATAAGTTAGACAGAATAAAACAGATTCACATGTATTCTCTAAGGCTAACCTTAATACCAATACCACTTAACTCTAAAACCCTTACCCTCATAAGAATAATATAACCGTCAGCTTCCCTCTCGTTTGATCTCCAAGAGTGCGAGACTTGAATTCATTGTTCTTGTACTTCACCTCCATTAACTGAACGCTAACAATCTAATCAAATTAATGAATTAATTTTGCTTGTGACCCATTAGATTTTTTCACAACCCTTAGCGATAAAAACATTAAATGGCTACACCGTTCAATACTAAAATAAAATGGAACATACTTTCCTCAAATTTAATGAATGAAAATTCAGCACTCTCTTGTTAGAGATCAGAAAAATATCTTGATGCCATGAGAGTCCAGGCAAAGTTCACTTTCATTTCAAAGGATTGTCATTGTTTCATACATATCTGACGCAAATTTTATTTCGAATTGGTATTTAATACTTCGCTTATACACAAACGAATTGAAAACCGACTGAGATTAATTCATATGAAAAAAGCATACACACCTGATAAACGGCTGCATGGACATCTAGCAAGCACTCCTCCATAAAAAAGCACCTAGTTAAAGAAACCTAAATAAAAAAACATAAACAAAAATCAGTTCATTTTTAAACCACCTTTCCCATCAGTGGGGAGGTTGCAAGAAGCTGCTATGGAATCCTATTTAACCTGCATGACCAAGTTTGCAATTCATCCCCATTGTCCATTCAATCTGTCAGCAAACACCCTGGCTGTAGCGTACTGATTACACAAATGAATTGAAAACCGACTGAGATTAATTCATATGAAAAAAGCAGGCACACCTGATAAACGGCGGCATGGACAGCTAGCATGCACTCCTCCATAAACAAACACCTAGTTAAAGAAGCCTAAATAAAAAACATACACAAACACCTTGTTAAAGAAACCTAAACAAAAAACATAAACAAACACCTAGTTAAAGAAACCTAAATAAAAAAAAAGCATAAAGAAAGACCTAGTTAAAGAAACTTAAATAAAAATGTAGTAAAAAGTTAAATTAGAGTAAACATATAAAAAGAGTTAAATTTAATTTTTTTAAATTAAATGTAATTGTTATGTTAATCACTTTAATCACAGTTTTTAATGGACATTTTTTCTTTTGCAAGGAATTTAACTTTTAAAATCACAGCCTTTAATTTATTGTTAGGGCTAAGAATATTTAGAAAATATGATATCTTCTCCATTAAAAACCAGTCTATCATTAAAATCATATTTCCAATAAACCATTTCTAATAGATATACTCCTATAGAAGTAACTATCCACTTAATAACATAGAGAACATCAAGCATAGTACATTGTTATCCTAAATTAAGTAAACTACTGTTACAAAATAAGGTACAACTAATTTTGATGATGATCTTAAGAATTAACTTCACACTTATTAGTAAAGTATTTTTAAAAACACATTCACAAGAGACACAACATTATCGTGGGAAACCCTCTAGGGGAAGAAAACCCAACAAAAACTTCCTTATCATAAATAGCTTATACAATGTTCAAGAGATAACTCAAACCAATATAGAAAGTCCTCCCCAAGAGATGCACCACCCTTCTTCTCCTCTCTCCAAATGGTAATTGCAGCTTGCCTCATAAGAGAATGAGCAAGTGAGTTGTGTGTTTGAAGTGAGGCACTAGCCTCTTATTTATACCAGACTGGCACTGTGAAAGGTCACAACTGGCAGGGCCGACCTCTCACTCTGGGTGGGTAAACCCACCTTTAATTAATTCTAGGTCTTCCATAATAACTGTTGGGGCCGACTTCTTATTCTGTCCTTTGTAATTGTCCAATGACCAATCCGCAAAAGGGGATTTGGTCCTTATACAATTATGGGCATGATTAATCCTCAATGGGGATTAATCCAATAAAAATAATAATAATAATGACATGATTAATCCGCAATGGAGATTTAATCCAATAATAATAAGAATGCTCTTCGCAGTTACATTATTTCAACACTCCCCCTTAACAAGAAGGGTATTCTTCATCAGCATCAGGCAAGAGAGGTGTGCATCATTGGCATTTGGAGGACAATATTGTCAATATCATCTTGAAACATTGGCTAGCACATTTACAAGTCATCAAAAGTTTTCTTCATCAGCGACATTATCATTCTCGAAAGAATGCTATCATCATCTGCATCAAATATGCATTAGTAAAAATGATACCTCATCACAGCGCTAGGCTGGCACATCATAGTACTACACTAGCTCGATGTCACAGCGGTTAAGCTGGTAGCTCAGTGTCAGTCACATCTTGCTTTACGTCTAACAACTAGGTCAGAAGCAAGGAATATCATCATCTCTCTTTACGTCTAACAACTAGGTCAGAAGCAAGGAATCACAACGTCATGCTTTACATCTAACAACGAGGTCAGAAGCATGACTCATCTTGCTTTACGTCTAACAACGAGGTCAGAAGCAAGGAACACATCAACATCTCACTTTACGTCTAACAACGAGGTCAGAAGCGAGAAATCATCTTGCTTTATGTCTAACAACTAGGTCAGAAGCAAGGAGTCAGCGGTGTCATGCTTTACGTCTAACAACTAGGTCAGAAGCATGACTCATCTTGCTTTACGTCTAAGAGGGAGGTCAGAAGCAAGGATCACACGACATCATGCTTTACGTCTAACAGCGAGGTCAGAAGCATGACTCATCCTGCTTTACGTCCAACAGCGAGGTCAGAAGCAAGGATCATACGACGTCATGCTTTACATCTAACAGTGAGGTCAGAAGCATGACTTCTCTTTCTTTACGTCTAACAACGAGGTCAGAAGCAAGGATAACATGGCGTCATGATTTACGGTTAACAACGAGGTCAGAAGCATGACTCATCTTGCTTTACGTCTAACAGTGAGGTCAGAAGAAAGGATCACAAAGCATCATGCTTTACATCTAACATCGAGGACAGAAGCATGACTCATCTTGCTTTACGTCTAACAACTAGGTCAGAAGCAAGGAATACATCTACTCCCCCTTTCAGGGAGGGCCCTTTTGGACAATACCAAGCTTATCTCGAAAGTGTTCAAACTTTACACGAGATAGAGGCTTAGTCAACACATCAACAACCTATTCATCCATGCTAATGTACTGGAGCTTCAAGGCTCCTCTCTGTACCATGTCGTGGATGAAATGATAGCGGATCTCTATGTGCTTCGACCTATCGTGGAACACAAGATTTTCTATCATTTTAATGTAGCTTTGATTGTCAGATAGAATCGCGGTTTCTCTCATCTCCAAATCAAATAGGCCTATCAGCAACTTTCAAAGCCATATAGCTTTGCAACTAGCATAACATGCGGCAATGTACTCTGCTTCCGCTTTGATGAGAGCAATACTGGATTTCTTCCTACTTTGCCACGAGATCATAGCTAATCCCAAACTAAAACGACATCCGGAAGTGATTTTTTTGTCAGCAACACTTCCTGCCCAATCTGCATCAGTATATACACTCAATGTAAATTCATGATCTCCATCATAGCTGAGACCATAATCCATTGTACCTTTAAGGTACCTCATCACATGTTTTGCAGCCACTAGGTGAACACGTCTGGGCTCTACCAGAAACTGACTCAAGGTGTTCACTGCAAAACAGATGTCTGGTCTAGTGTTCGTCAGGTACATCAGCGATCCAATAATCTGTCTGTATAGAGTGGCATCTATCAAATCTGACGAAGTATCAACCAACAACTTCAACTTCACTTCCATGGGTGTATTCATGGACTTGCATTAGACTAGCATGTCGAATTTCTTTAAGATTTTGACCGTGTACTTCCCCTGGTTAAGGAAGATTCTATTTGTGCTCTGCCATACTTCAAGACCTAAGAAGTAATCCATTAGGCCAAGGTCTTTCATTTCAAATTCTGCAACAAGTCTCTGTTTACATTCAGTGATGAGAATTTCTTCTCTAGTTAAGAATAAGTCATCCACATATAGTAGTAATATTATTGGTTCATTGTCCATAATTTTGAAGTAGAGATTTGAGTCTGCTTTACTCTTGGTAAAGCCTAAGCTCGTCAAGAAACTGTCTATATGGCCATACCAAGCTCTGGGAGCTTACTTCAATCCGTATAAGGCTTTCTTCAATCAGAAGACATGAGACATCCTGTCTTCAACCTCAAATCCTTGGGGTTGCTTTATATAAACTTCCTCTTCGATAACACTATTCAGGAAAGCTATCTTTACATCCATCTGGTTTAGCTTCCATTTCATCTTGGCAGAAGCAACTATAATGGTTCTGATCGAAGTGTATTTGGCCACAGGAGTGAATGTCTCTTCATAGTCGATACCTTCCTTCTGGGAAAATCCACGAACGACAAATCTTGCTTTATATTTCTCAATACTTCCATCAGCAACATATTTTATTTTGAAGAGCCATTTTGATGATACCACATCCTCACTTTTGGTCTGGGAACTATTTCCCATACATCATTCTTTATTATGGATTGGTATTCCTCTGTCATGGCATCTGCCCATTCCTTCTTCTGGATGGCTTCTTCAAAACATGTGGGTTTTTCATCAAGTAAATTGCACATCAAAGCCGTGTAATTGGAGAAGGGCTTTGGTCTTTTCACATGTCTTGTGGTTCCTTCTGGAACACCATACTTCTCTCGATCTTGAATAAGCTCTCTTGCCCAAGCATGCTTTCTTTTATGGGATAAGGTCATTTGAGGAGGTTCTTGAACTTTTGTTATATCATGATCTTCAGGAGTCTCCTCATCAGGGGAAGCTATGACTTCCCTTACAGGTTCTACAAATATGGGAACTTCCCTCACGAATTATGTCGTCCTGGGATTTACAGGTTCCTCTTCATACATTTCTTCAAGTTGGCATCTTCTCGATTTCTTAAGTGTAGCTTCTTCATCAAAGGTCACGTCCCTGCTGATTTCAATGTGGTGGTGACTAGGTATGTAGATTCTGAAGGCCTTAGAGACCTCACAATATTCCACAAATATTCCCTTCTTTCCAGAGGGTTCTAGCTTGTTTCTTTTCTCTTTCGGTATACGAATAAACATTGGGTAGCCAAATATTTTGAGATGGCTTACCTCTATATTCTTTTCGGTGAACATCTCTTCTGGTGTTTTGAGCCCAAGTGCACTATGGGGCAATCGGTTCTGCACATAAACAGCTTTCATTGTTGCTTCTACCCATAAAAACATAAGAAGATCTTGATCTTCACAGCTTCCAGCATGGTTCTGTTCTTCTGTTCAGCTACACCGTTTTTTTGGAGATCTTGGTCCAAACATCTTTGCAGATATTCACGAATTCTTTTGAGGTATATTTTCCTCCATTATCTGACTTGAGTATCTTAATCTTCCTTATAGAAGGGTTCTCTTATCAAGGCTTTGAATTCCTTGATCTTGTTTAATACTTCAAATATATCCAGGTCTTTTATGAGAATAATCATTAATGAATGATACATAGTATACATACCCATTAATGGAGGATGATGGCATTGGGCCACGTAGATATGAATGAATAAGCTCTAGGACTCCTTATGCCTTGTTTTCCCTCTTCGGAAATGGGTTCTTGATGTTCTTCCCTTATGCACATCCATTGCATATGCCTTCATGGTCACCTTTGGGTTCTGGTAAACCTATGACCGCTTGCATATGTATGGTAGCACCTTGTAGTTGAAGTGAGCTAATCTTCAATGCCAAGATTCTTCAATGGTGTGGGTCATGGCAGCTTCTATGTGACCCACCTTCTTCTTTTCCAATGATGATTTCTTCATATACGGTCTCTCCTTTAGCATGTTTCCTTCTGCAACCTTCGCTATAGCTTCCTTATGTGATCTGGAGCAAGGTCAACAAAACAACAAGAACGAATAATATCCTTCTTGATAATATAAAGCAATAGCATGAACAATCATCCTAGTAACTCCTTTAGATCTATCACTTATAATTTATCTGAAGTAAATATTAAAGGTAAGGAATACAATACGAAATGAGGTGAACACTCTCATAGTGTTGTGACCAAGCATTCTTTCATGGTAACCTGGAACTAACACACGAGGTTTCTCCTTGAGGAGGTGTTAGTCATATCAGACAAAGTATTCTCACACGTTATCAAGTATAATACTTTACGACGATTTCTTTCTCAACTAAAGTCATCAATTTGTCATGTGTACCTTTGAATCTTGATTAATCAAACCTGGAGCCTTGTCCTCAAGAGTGAGTGCTTGATTTTCTTCTAGGTCTCCTTCACTCAAGTGACGAGTACTTTAGTCAACCTGTCTGTTGTACTAAGACAATATGCTATCTTGACAAAAGGTTAGGTTAGAGAATAAGCTCTATGATCAACTTTTAATCCTTCTAATGATTTGATCATAGCTTCAACATGCAACACTGATCAAGATAATTTCAGAACAAATAGATGCATATTAGAATAATCACACCTGGGTTGCATCATTCCTCTGAATGTGTTGGATCTTGAGATACTTTTGGATCTATGGCAAAAGATCCCTTCTCCTGCAAATACTCTTTAGGGTTTAACCATTAACCATATGTGAGTACATACCTCAGATGGCATTTGTTGGTAGTGGCTCCATCTGGTAGCAGCGATAATCATTACCAAAAACTTCAAGAGTGATTACAACTGGTTCTATGGCTACAACTGCAACTGGTACTACAACTGCAACTGGTTCTGAGACTGCAACTGCAACTGCAACTTAGGGTTTTATGAGGAAACCCTAATTTTTCAAACTTCGAATTTTGAAATTCTGATCCAAGGGATAGATGCGCTGGGTTGACGCGAGTTAGCTGGTGCAGTCGGAATTTCAAATATCCAACTTTTACCCCCTCAAAATTGATCTGCGGATTTCTAGACTGGTGCTTCTAGTTTTATGGTACTTCTGGTACTCTGGTACTTCTGGTACTTCTGGTACACTGGTTTTCTAGTTTTATAGTACGTTGTGAAACTAGGGTTTCACATTCTGGGAGATCTAGCCACTGAAAAGGTGCGCTCTAAGTGCCAAAATGATCCTTGGGGGAGGGCACAACTTTCTAGGTGGTTACGGAGCTGAAAAGATTCACTTTTGAAAAACCCTAATTTTTGGGTACGGTAACAGTGACGTTTTTCCTCTTGCAAAATATGCTTCCTTCAGGTTGGCTCTGATACCATGTTAATGTTTATGCCATTATTATAGTTCTTTGCATTTCAATAGATAAGAGCATAATAAGAACAAGATCACTAAGAAATACACATTCACAAGAGACACAACATTTATCCTGGGAAACCCTCTAGGGGAAGAAAACCGAGCAAAAAATTCATTATCATAAATAGCTTATAAAATGTTCAAGATATGACTCAAACCAATACAAAAAGTCCTCCTGAAGAGATGCACCACCCTTCTTCTCCTCTCTCCAACTGGTAATTGCAGCTTGCCTCATAAGAGAATGAGCAAGTGAGTTGTGTGTTTGAAGTGAGGTGCTAGCCTCTTATTTATACTAGACTGGCACATGTG
>ML795243.1:234993-297528 GCA_009831015.1 Picea engelmannii
GGGTCTTCCATAATAACTGTTGGGGCCGACTTCTTATTCTGTCCTTTGTAATTGTCCAATGACCAATCCGCAAAAGGGGATTTGGTCCTTATACAATTACCGACATGATTAATCCTCAATGGGGATTAATCCAATAACAATAACAATAATAATGAAATGATTAATCTGCAATGAGGATTTAACCCAATAATAATAAGAATGTTCTTCGTAGTTACATTATTTCAACAACAAGTGGGTGTTACATATTCCAACATTCCCCCTTAATGACTATTTTTATTTACGTTCATTAGGTCGAGTCTTTATCATTACCACTCCATTGAATCAATGCACCTCCTCATCAACAAATCTATGTCTAGTTGAATCTAGTACTTTGTCTTTGTACCTTGATTATGCATCACCAAATTGCCATAGTCCATATAAAGAAATAATCATTCACCAGAACGCATGGGTACCTAACTGTTGCAACCACGGGTTTAGTAAGATGTACTTCATGTAAATGGTTCATTCAAACTCTTAATAAAGTTCCCCTGAATGTAAAACTCATCATTTCTAGGAACCTCCTAGAGTCCACCGATAGAGCATTCAATCAACCCATGGCATGGCTTACTCTAGGTGTTGAAGAACTCTATAATATACTTTTTCCACTTAAAATCAATAGTGATACATGACAAAGGGGTATGCATGCCTATCAAGATCTTACAACGATATTCCCTTTACATGTTACATGGATACATGTACATACATTGCGTACTCCATCTCATGGAGATACTAGGTACAAGCTCAAATATTTCAAGGATAAATACATTGTATCAATAAACATTACATCATAGAATTTCTACAAAACAATGTGTGACTCACACTAACCTTTGTCCACGAGTCTATTTTATTCAACACCACTCACATAATTTTCTGTGTTTGTCTGCAATCATTTCACTTCTATTGCCTCCACATGAATGCCATTGTCACCATATTCTCTTGGACTAAACTCTTTTTTTCCCTAGAACAACATATCTGTTTTTCATGCTTATCATTCAAACTCAAATTTATGCTTGCCACCAAATCATGGTTTCTCTAGCAAGAACAATACAGCTCGCTTCCATCGCAAAACAAAAAAAAAAATCATGCTCCTCCATTCACTTATAGAATTTTCAAATGAATGCCAGCTCGGAACCAACTGTACCTTTGGGCCAAATACCTATACCATGACTCTAAATATTAAGAAACTGACCATCCATGTCAATCTTACAACAATTCATCAATCAATTTACCATCAATACAGAATATAGGGATAACATGTCGTTAAACCTTGCTTTTCAACTACCACACCCTTAACAAACCGGACTAAGGAATGATTTTACATCACAAAATATTACCAAGAAGGAATTCAAATAATCATCAATAGATAATAGCACACACGACATGAATACCATCTTCCTTTGTTCACATATTGGGCATCTATGTCTCTCTCATCGATATCTTGATTTAGTTATTGTATTGGATATCCTTGTTTTCCCTGTCATTTTTTAGAGTAGCAAATTCTAACAAAATAACTTCACCCTAATATTGAGGTCGCTAATCTCAATATATTCATTAAAATCTAAGACACTTTCATCATAAAAAACTAACTGAGAAACAAAACATGTACAAGCAATGATTCACAAAGTTAACCATGATTTTGATTTCAAAACACCATTAACATTTTCTTCTTTGGAATTTTTAAACCAAGAATCAGTAGAGTAGTCACTCCAAACAAAGCATCACATATTGAGTTGAATAGAGTCAAAATATTTCTCTTCCACAAATCCCAAATAAATTCAAAGACAATTTGCCACCAACATCAGTCTTAGTAAAGTCCATTTGCATGCAATCCTCAACATCAACATTACATCAACGACTCTCCTAGACTGTAATACCCCAAGGACGAGCCCCAATTGTATTTATGAATTGTAAACAAGTTTAGTAGGATGGTGAGCCGAGTGTTGATAATATGGTGGTCTTATGTGTTTATTAGGCCGAAGAGCCTAAGTATTAAAGGCCAGGAGCCTGGTTTTTGTATATGTAATTATGCAGAACATTAATAAAAATATAAACACTACTATGTGTAGACCGACCATGAAGAAAGACTGATGGGGGACTAAGCTTCCACAAGGTTGGGCAAGGAAGTCGGCTAAGTATTTGGGCCTAGGGGCTAAGCTAGGGGCCTTACCTCTAGTGAAACAATATTTTAATATTATTTCCTGAAGACTAAGGTGAACATAATATGTTATTTTAATCCTAAGTTCCAAGAAAGTGGGACACAGGCTAAATGGAGCACATGCAGCTCCAGGAAGACAAGTGTCGGCCTTGGATCATGTAGTTAAGAGTTGAAGCGTCAGATAAGTTGGGGGTTCGCGAGTCATTCTGTCATCCTCCACCTGAGTTCGTCCTCCCATTCTTCCATCCTCCGTCTGAAATCGTTGGGCTCGGATGTCGACCTCTGCTTACCTAATCATGGTTGAGAAAACCACTCAAGGGAAGGAGGTTCGCTTGCCATTTCCTATTCGTCATCTAACCCATAGGGGCCTTTGCGTCTTCCCTCTGCATAACCTCGCACATATGAGAAACCAGTCGAGGAGGGAAAAGCCAACCTGTGTGTCTTGTGAACCCAGGTTTATCCACACTACAAATACGCATTTGTGCCTTAGCCGTTTGGGGTTTTTTCCTTGTGTTCGCCTGAGCTGTGATGTGTCTTAGCAGTAGGATCTTTCCATTTTTGGTGTCCATAACTATTCATGTTGTTGTTGTCACCTGTATGGTAGTTGAATGTTGTTGCAGTATTACTTAGGAGCTGAATTGAAGAAGCATGTTGTCAGGCTTGTGAGAAACTCTCCTAGGAGAGAGAGTTTGTTGGGACGTGATTTCTCCTCGAAGGGAGTCTCGTAGAATCTACAATACTCTGAGACTTATGGTCCAGCCTGTTGTTGAAGCCCAAGGTAAGGGAGGTGTACTGGTCGATGGACTTGTAGTAGTGAAGGTGTACTCTCCTAGGGTGGAGTAGGCGTGTGGGGAATGAGGGTCTGAGAGTTGTGGGTGTAAGTGGCTCCACGGATAAAGTATCCTTCCTGTTTCTTTGTGAAACTTCCTTGTTGTCCTTGCCAAGCCTAAAATTCCCTTGCCTGGTGGAGTTTAGTACCAACTTGGGGGTGACCTACTGCTGAGAGTGATGAGCAATGTGGTCTAAGGTTGGGAGGTTTGTGGAAGGTCTCCACGCAGTTGGTGGATTTACTATAGATAAAAGATAAGTATCATTGTTGTGCTTAATTATGTATTTTATGCATGTTTTGTGATGCTTGTATGTTTTCATTTATTTTGTTGCATGTATGAGTTGTTAATTATATTTAAGTCTATATTATGGCAGTAACTCTATGTTAAATGTGTTAAATTAATTATTATGCATGTATATTATATAAGATGTAAATGACGCGTGGTATCATTATCCGCTCTCTGGAGGGCCGGGGCTATTACAATATGGTATTAGAGAATGGTTACAATACTGAGCTTGAATGGGCCATGTTAGTGGAAGTTGAAGCAAGATTGTGATTTGTTGTTAAAATGGACAAAACTCAAGTTCTGACCCAAGGTTTCAATGCAGATCCTGGATGGATTGGGTAAGTGGTCATTAGAATCAAGGTTCAAGTTGAAATTGTGTGTGGAGAACCAATTTTGAACCTTATAACCTTCCTGAGTGCCAATAAGTTACCTTGTTCATGTTATGAAGCTCAGGATTAGGGGTTTCGTAAAACCACGACAAAAGTGGTATTGGGCCGCAGAGTAATGTGGAGCTTAGGATCTGTTCGGGAGAAGGAGAATCCTTCACGACCGTCAGATATGATAATGTTGTGAGGCAGTTAGCAGTGAATTCCTTTGGAAATCCGTAGAGAAACAGAGTTTGTTTTGGGTTGTAGGATCTGTTCGGAAGGAAGGGAAATCCCTTATGACTGTCAAAGCTCGGGAAGGTGCAAAGGAGTTAACCTGGAAGCCCTTCAGACTTCATGACTTTGGTGAAGTTGATGAAAAATAAGAGAAATCTCAAAGCCCCAAGATCTAAAGCCCCAAAGTGGATCTACACCGTAGGTATGAGAAGAAGAGATTGATCATTGGATCAAGCCAATGTTAAAAAGGTCAAACACAGTAGTGAAGGGAGAAAACTCTCGAAGAGACCAAGTGGTGAGTCATGATGATGTCACTTAGATTGACGTGGACACATGAGTTGTGTGCCACGTATAAGTGGGTTCCAAACCCATGGTAGATTGAAATTCCATATGGAACGTGATGTGTGACACCCATCTGATTGGGCCACAAGTCAGCCACTAGTATTTTCCCATGTGGCACTCTGTATGAGAATGGTTAGTGGGACCCGAGGTTACATAACTGTTGGCAGCCAATTCACATTCTTCTATTGTCTTATAAGCTGCCTACACCAATGTTTGGAAAACATCAATTTTTCGTTGCATTTTTCAATAAACAACATTTTTATTCTTTGCGACATTTGCATATTTACCTTCGTTTTGTTTTCACGACTGTAAGCGTGAAAACTTAGTCTTTTGAAGTCGCATTGAAGTCATTATCTGAAATATCATTATCTCTTTTCTCGATATGCCTATTGCGCTCACCTTTTATTTATCATTATACAACTGGTAAGGTCATTTGATCGGTACTCATGCTTCGATTGATTGTGTTGTTTGTTTTCATTTGAGTGTGCAATACATTGGCATTTGGATTTGCATTTTTATTTTTGATCTTCTTGACCTTTGGTTTCATAAAAGTGCATAGAGGTTATGATTAAATTTTTATATATATCTTTTGATATAATCCCTATGTTAATGTTTTCATAACTATTGACATGTCGATTACATGAGCACCATTGGCACGTTGGTTAAACTATTGATATGAGTTGTTACAATACATTTGCGCATGGTTAATATTTGATTCTGGTTTCAATTGGAATGATTTATGGTTTAAAAACTTTGGCACAACGATCGATTGCGCGTTGGTTTAGACACTTGTTAGTTGATTCATTGGTTGGCTAATTTGCATAATTGTCAAACTATGCTATAATGGGTTGAACTACTATATAAATCGGCGGTTGTACTTTGGCATTTACTATTTTGCATGGTAGAGATAAGATCCACCACCTTCGCACGATGGCATTTATGCCTATCCCTTGTTCACCGTTTACCTCTGATAGCTCGAGTAGCTCTACTCATGTATGGTTGTGATCCAAACCCGCGGCTCACCATGTGCTCGGCTCCATGGCACCAGTCGTGTGAATCGAGCCAAACGACAACCAGGCCCTGTTAATGTTTGATAATGCCCGCAAAGACTTGGAGGAAATCGGATGGCTCACTTTCATACAACGATTCGGGGGTTTTAACCTCTGTGTAGCACGACAGTTTGCCATGACTTTCGATGGCTGTAGAGCCAAGGTGGGCGACATACAGTTGGAGATCGATGAGAAGTTTATTAGCTCTGTTATAGGGTTACCTGCTTCGGGACAACGTTGGTTTAAGAATTGTAAGGTCGAGGAGGTGCCATGGACACTGTTGTTTCTCTCATGCAAAGTCACCTCTTGTGACAGAGGTATGCCCATATCTGCGCTTAAACCACGTTGGCACGATACTTTAATGCTAGTCAAGTAGTTCGTGACCTGTGAAGGTTGATACGGGCTTGTGTTCCTCTACCACCTACGTTTGCTGATGATTTTTATAGGGTATCCTTTAAACATGCCTTTCTACTTTCAGCGTAGCTTATATAAAATGTCGAAGAGGTTTAAAAGGCATAAGGCTGACAATAGCCTCTTCCACCATGGGCTTATTAAGCTCATCTTCATTTATCATTTGCGTTTTCATGGGGATAGCTGGAGAGCTTTCATCGCTCGTAATGGTTTTGAGGATTTAGACCCTGTCCCGGTTGATAAGCCTGTGGTAATTGAAACCAAGGCCAAGCCGCCTGTACCCTTACATGTCCTACTACCTAAACCCTCGGCCGACCCTAAGGTTGACATACCAGACATTGAAACTGACAAGTCTTAGCCTACAAAGAAACCTATGAGCAAAAATCCCAAGGCAAACCCTGCTGCTAATGCCAAAGGGATAAGGAATGCACGACTCATTTCAAGGATGACAAGGAACAAACCTAAACCCTCTGCTGAGTCAAAACCTACTGAACTTAGTGAGGATTCGAATTCTGACGTGGAACGATTCTTAGCCAGCGAGTACCCTTACTCGTAGGGTTTATGCCCTGAACCACCTTATGATTTTGTGACAAACCTTCCCCCTTGCCTAAAAGATAATCCCAGTTAACCAGGGATTAAGTTGACTAGCGAAACCCTTAGTCATGTGTCCAAACCCTCGCCTACTCTTCCAAACCCCACACAGTTATCATGTGACCAATGCGATTTATGATTGGAATGTTATTACATTGATGTTCCCATACTCCAATAAAAAATCCAATCACTGGAACGTCGAATTGAGGTATTGACCAACCAACGAGACCAACTCCAAGCAGCTGATAAGAAACAGAAGACAACAGGCTCGATCCTTTTCAAAAACGTTGAATCGGCTACGGCAGTTATCAACTCCAAATTGGCATAATTAAGCTGTCTCATTGCTATACAGGTATGTAAATGTGATATCGTTTTGATTGTGTGAGTGAATAGGTTGATATAACGATTTGAATTCTATTTTCGAATTTCTCTGTTTGCACTTTGAATGGCTCTGTTACAATGTGTGCATCCTATATATAGTTTTTCTTTGAATAAAAAGAAATTTCGATTTGATATATGATTCGATCAGTCCCAGTATAGCCATCGATAGATTTTATCGGCTTTGAATGGTTGTCGTTTCGATTTTATTTTCTAAGTTTGTCTGATTGAAGTAACAAAATTAATGGTTTGTTTTCAATTCAATTCGTTTTACTCCGAACAGGAAGTTTTCAAACTCAATTTAGAATACGATTATGATTGGGTATGATGTCGTTATGATTCTTATGCTATGATTGGTGAATGATTTCAATGAAATTGGTTGTTATGATACTGTGTCATAAAATGTCTAGATTTGATCGTTTCCAGGTTGGGAAAAATGACTTTGTTTTTTATAAAAACGATACGTTCATTTAAGTCTATGCAAATAATATTCGTGACCGAATCATGGGACAGTTTCGATTTACTATGATTATGTTAAAATCCCTCGCTGTTTGATTCGATTAAAAAGATTGTTGTTTATTTTCAGTTGGTTTGATTGCTCTCATGAGTTAGATTCACATCGTGAAATGCTGCTCTGTTTGTTTTCAACTTGCAAACGAATTGGTCAATATTTGTTGTCTCTATCGAATCCAATTATAATATGTTTCGAACAAATAATCGTGATCAAAGGAAATCTATCTTGTTTGCCCAGTTTGCTAAAAACAAATGATTCTTATGAACCCTATTGCCAGCTGAGTGATTTCATCATAATTTCGTTTATAGACAGTTACATGCCAGTGTTGGTTTAATTCGCTTACGGTATGAATCTTTTGCTATATCGTTGTAGCTATAATGATTGGAAAATGATTTTGTTGGATTCGATCGTATCGCATGTTTAACAATTGCATACGATTTGTTTTGATCATATCGTTTTCAATTGCATATGAAATGATTACACAACTATTCAGTTATGATTCTGTTGACTCGATTTTGTGGTAACGAAAGAAACCGAGTACACCTATCTCTGTATTCGGTTGATTGATTTAGATCTTGTTTGATCTCGAATGGTATAACAAATTCAAATTAAATAATTCGTTTTCAAATGGCAATTGGATGTCAATTAAATGGAATTCTTTAAAAGATTTTCAATTAATTTCAATGCTGATTCTATGTCTTATTTAGACTAGCTACATAATCAGAGGATTATGTAGCTAGTCTATAGAATTAAATTTTTACCATTTTATTAATAAAAGATCCTTCTAACTTGTCTATTTTTTACCCTTTTCAGGTGAATTCGAATTACATGGGATTTGATGGACAGTCTAGAGGATATTTGGATGTTTTAGTTTTATTATGGTTTCTTAGTTTAGTTAAACTTGGGATATCTTCCCAGATTATGTAAACAGTTTTTGATAACTTCCACAGGGAGGTTTTACACTGTGGAAAACTTATAAATACTTATTATTTTTGTAATAAGGATCATCCTCACTTGTGGGAGAACCAGGCTATGGATTTTTAATACAAACTGAGACAGAAATTGATGTTCTGCTACAGCTTTCGCTTTTCATAATATCAATCTTTTGTTTCATGTTTATGTTTAACAATTTGTATTTGATTAGTGACTACTTTAGCTATCACAGTCTTCTGGAAAATGATATGAATTAATTAATGTGATACATGCCTGATTTCTTTCACTAATTTAAAGAATACAACAATTACTTAGTTTAGCTAATGAATGACAGATTTCTCTTCTTCATCAATTGAACTATCATGTATAACTCTTTACATACAGGTTTATCTAATTGTAGAGATTTATAAATTATAATATTGTTGTTATTTTTATGTCTTGTTTGTCCTGTAATCATACTTAAAGAGCATTGCAGCTATCGTTTACGAGAAGCTTTTGGATGATCCAGAGCGGGTTTCCTCCCTCTGATCTGCTTAAACAATCATCATACACAGGACAAATCTGGAKCGTTTCCAGGTCAGTTTGTTGTTTATTTGTTTAGTATATTTATTAGTAGTTTAGTTAGATATATGTGTAATTAGAATTAGTATATTAGTTGTTTAGTTTTAGTTAGTTTTATTTCTTGTTCATAAAATCATAAAATTACAAAAAATATCTTTCTCTGTCTTAGGGCAGAATGCGAACGAGTTTTTTAGGTTTTATATAAATCTGTAAATTGTAGATATTGTACATTTTGTGAATAAGTTATATTTCAGTTAGTAGTTAGAGTTAGTATAGTAGTAGTTAGTAGATTAGTTTAATTGAATAAGTTAGTTTTGTTTGTTTTAATAATTAGTTTTAGTTTAGTTTGTTTTATTTAGTTTTAGTTAGATTAGTTAGTTTAGATTAGTTTTTATTTTTGTTTTCTTAGGACCTTAGATCGGCTAACAGAGCCACTAAACCCGTTAGGGTGGTTCATTCCAAACGGCTTGGGTTATTAGACAACCCCGGACCAGTTCCACTCTCTCAGTTGACGGACGGTCAATTTCGCCTGTCAACAAATGGCGCTAGGAGGGCCTGAACTTAATTAATGGCACGAGGCGGTTGCAAAACTTCTCCACCCCCTAATTGCTCACCTATACTGACTAGAAGTTGTTCACACGATAATATTCCCCTTCAAATAGAAACCACTTCAATCGACAACCCACAGATCACAGTTGAGCCAACAACCCCTAATCCTACAGGTGGTGGCATACAAGAGATTGTTCGTTAGTCTCTTATTAAAACACATAGTGCCTTAGCTCGCATGAGGCAACCAAACCATCTGTGGGGCCAACCTTTGGATTTTTCTGATATCAGAGAACAATTAGGTGGCACTAATCCTACTTTGAATCCTACAGATCCAATTTCAAATCCTGCTGCAGGAGGATCTGGGATACCTCCTCCATCACCTCTGTCATATCCTTCCTCTTCTGGAGGAGATTCCTCTGACGAAGGAGATTCCCCTTCTCAACCTTCCATACCCACTACCCCAATGGAAAATTAGAACAACCCTGCTAGACCCTGGCTTGATCAGGATGTCGTAGTTGTACCTGGTGATCAACATCCTTTACCTAAACACCCGGAGAAATGGCTTCCCAAGTTTGATCCTGACTCAAAACAGATAGCTGAAGATCACATTAAAAAGTTTATGTTAGCCATTAGACTCTGTAATGTCGAACATGAAGACGTTGTTTGTAGGTTGTTCCTTTATACCTTTGAGGGTAATGCATCCACATGGTACTTTTCCCAACAACCCCATACCATCGTGTCTTTGGAAAAGTTTGAGTCATGATTTTTGGAAAAATTCGGAGACAGTAAACCTCCGGAAGTCCTAGTCATGGATCTTTCAAGCTTAAGAATGAACCCAAAAGAAAAAGTTAAAGAATTTAATCAAAGATTCTTAACGCTCAAAAATAGAATCCCTGCTGAGAGTCTTATAATAGCTTACTACACTAAAGCTTTGCATCAAAGTATAGCTATATGGGTTAAATGATCTAAGAAATCCACGTTGTTATAGGCCTTCGAGGAGGCCAGCCAGATTGAAAAAGACATACTTAGTCTTAAAGACTCTTCTAGCAACGAAACTGAGACTAGTTCTTCTTCCAAAAAGAAGATTGAAATACTCCCCAGACCCGTGCAAAGTAAAACACAACTTGAAAACTCTGATTTGGAAAACCTAACTAAAGTTGTTCAAAAACTGTCAAATCAAGTTATAGACTTAAAGAGGTCAACCGAAGAAGCTTCCTCGAGCAAAGGACCCTACAAACCTCCTTTCCGAAATCCTTTCCTACCAACCGACCTAACCCAACCACCGAAGGCCTTAATCTAGAAAGTTTGCAATGTGCACTTCAAACAATTCTAGAAGCCCAAGATAACTTGATGCCTCCTGAGATCCATGAGGAGGTAGTTGAACAAGAGACATTCCAAGAAGAAGAGTCTTCTCCAAACATTTTTGGACACTTCTCGGATAACATCTTTCAAGCTAACTTCGATACAGTTCATCCTTATAACACTAGGAGTAAGACAACAAATAAACCTTCTACCAAAAACACTACAACTTCGCCTCCAAAGAAATATAAATCAGCTGACGCTAAACAGAGTAATGTGAACCCCAACTTAGATTATGATGTTGTTGAAGATCTTAAAAAGTTAAGGGCTAACATTTCTATTTATGAGTTATTGAAGTTTCCGTTTTTGTTACAAAAAATGTTGCAAAATATTTCTGAGAATGGAAAAAATGGTAATTCAAGTGGTAACAAGGTTGTGCCAAGCAAAGTCCCTCAGAAGACTTCCACTAAAAATAATCCTGATCCTCAAGATAAGGGAAGCCTTCCTGTAAATAATGTAAATAATGTAGATAAAGTAGCTTTAGAAACTGTGAGTAAAAACCACAAGCTACTACTCTTAATACTCGCAAGAATGTACCTCCTTTTCTGTTAACTTTCGAGATTTTTAATAGAAACGTGCATAATTGTATGGTAGACTCAGGGGCGTCATCCAATGTGATGCCTTGGTCTGTTTTCCAAAATATTAACGCTGAAGTTGAACCCTCTACTTTAAAAATCATACAAATTGATCGAACCAATGTTAAAGTTATAGGTGAACTCAAAAATGTGCTTATCAGATTATCATCTAACCCCAAGGTTCATCAAATTATTGATATAATTGTTGTGAATATTCCAGAAGTGTATGGTTTATTTTTAAGCAGGGTTTGGTCGGAGCAGCTACATGGTTACTTCGCGACAGACTGGTCTCACTTATGGCTTCCAGAGAACGACAAGCCCAACAAGATCAGGGTGAATCGTGAGCGCTACCTTAAATTCACGGTCACAGATTTGAATGATCCCAACGAACCATATACACCTTCTACGGATACACCTGAAGTACAAGGGATGGACACCTTCTTCGGCAATTTCATGGTCGAGGCTTCACCTATCATCAATCCAGAACAACAGTCTGAGATTGCAGTATACGCACAGCCAACCACTTCCACGCAACGTTCCCATGTGCTCGATGCAAATCAAATTTGGTATCTGTATTTCGACGGGTCAAAGTCCAAAGAAGGAGCTGGAGCAGGCTGCGTCATTATCGATCCGGCAGGTAACAAAATATTGATAGCATGTAGGTTGGAATTTGAATGTACTAATAATACTGCAGAATATGAGGCTTTACTTCAAGGTCTCAGAAAAGATTTGGATATGAACATTCAAAATCTAACCGTCTTTGGCGACTCTGAAATAGTGGTTAGACAGGTAAGAAATTGTATCCACTGTCTTTCTCCGCATCTCAAGAGCTACCAGTCTGAGGTATGGAATTTAATGAATAAATTTTTCGCTTTCAATATAAATTCCATTCCTAGATTAAATAATGTTGAAGAAGATCTATTAGCTAATGTAGCTTCTAAACTTCTTCCTGCAGAAGGCTTATCCCTAGACGCATTCTCTGTCGAGTTGTTGTTTCGGCCATCCATTCCCGACAATATCACGAATTGGAGAGTCTTTGACGACGATCAGCAGATCATCGACTTTCTGCACATGGAAGAAACCTTTCAAGGTGTTGTGATAGACGAACGCACGCACGACGACAATTTGCACGATTTTACGGTAATACCTTATCCGAAAACTCCTGAAGATCTATCGGATATGGTAAACTCGATCCCAAAATCTGTAGTCAGATTATAGAAGTTTTATGATTTTGAAGATAAATTTAAAAAGACGGTCAATTGTAAAACCAATAGTTCCTTGTTATCTTATGAAAAAGTGAACCTAGGAACTAATGAAAATCTTCAATGCATTAATCTAGGCTTGGGATGTTCTCGACAAGAAAAATTTGCATTTATTAAATTATTCAAATAATTTAAAGATGTCTTCACATGGACGTATGACGATCTTAAGACTTTCGACCCTAATATCATACAACATGTCATCCCGATGAAGCCCCAAACCTTACCCTTTCAACAAAAACTGAAGAAAATGAACCCTAAATTGGAAACGACCATCCAAAAAGAATTGAATAAACTCCTTAATGCTAAAATAATTTTTCCTGTTAGGCACACTCAATGGGTTTCTAACCTTGTCCCAGTCCGGAAGAAAAATGGGGAAATCTGACTCTGCGTCGATTTCCGAAACCTCAATAGAGCGTCTAACAAAGATAACTATCCTGTCCTGCCCATGGAACAGATCCTTCAACAGGTATCTGGTTCTGAGAGGCTATCCCTACTAGATGGTTTCTCAAGATACAACCAGGTCCTGATGTCTCCACCAGACCAACTGAAAACTACCTTCCGTACCCCGTGGGGCACTTATTCTTATCGCAAAATGCCCTTTGGATTGATTAATGCCAGAGCCACTTTTCAGAGAGCAATGGACATTGCTTTTCGAGGCTTAATCAATCAGTCCATCGTAGTTTACTTAGATGATGTGACCGTATTTTCTAAAAAAAAAAACGATCATCTAGCTCACTTACGAGCCGTCCTACTGCGATGTCATAAATACAGCATCTCCTTGAACCCCAAAAAGTCCATCTTTGCAGTAGAACAGGGTAAACTCCTAGGATTCATTGTGTCTAGCGAAGGAATGATTATTGACCTCGAGAGGACTGAATTCATCGTAAAACTTCCCCCTCCTACATCCAAAAAATCCATGCAGTCTTTCTTAGGCCAAATTAACTTCGTGAGAAGATTTGTCCCCATCTTCTCTGAAATGGTCAGACCCTTGCAGAACTTGATTAAGAAAGACACCTAGTATCACTGGGGATCCCTGGAAAACCAAGCTTTTAATGCAATAAAGAAGGCCATAATAGACGTTTCGTCTCTCATGAGCCCAGATTTTTCCCAAGACTTTACACTTTACAGTTTTTCTTCTGACCGTTCCTATGCCGTCGTCCTAACTCAGAAGAATGTCGAGAACCATGAAGTACCCATCGCCTTTATGATCTCCTCTTTCAAAGGCGCCAAACTTAATTACCCAGCGGTAGATCGGAAAGCCTACGTTGTTTTCAAAGCGGTTAAGTACTTCCGGTCCTACCTTTTGAAGTCAAGGACGAAAGTCATTGTGCCCTACCCAGCCGTAAGGAATTTGTTAGTGCAGAAGGAACTAGGAGAAAAGAGAGCCAACTGGGTCACCTCCTTGCAGGAGTATGACTTAGAAATCACCCCAGCTCAGATAGTAAGAGGCCAAGGGTTATGCAAGTTAGTTGTTGATTTAGTAGCAGAACAACAAGAAGAAAGTGATACGCCAAACCTAGGACAAAGCGATCAAAGTCTAATCTATTGCGTACAAAACCTTGTTAGTCCTTGGTACGATGATATTAGATTCTATCTTGAACATGGATCAACTCCCCGTCACCTTGATCCCGCTAAAAGAAGAGCGTTGAGATTGAAGTCTGCCTCCTTTCATCTGGTTAATGGTATACCGTTTTGTCAAAGTTTTGACGGCGTACTGATGCGTTGTCTTGAAAAAGACGAAGCAGAAAAAGTCCTGCTAGAGTTTTATGCAGGAGAAGTTGGTGGCCATTTTGGTGGTGACACCACTGCTCATAAAGTTTTGAGAGCCGGTTATTACTGGCCCACACTTTTTAAATATTCCCACTCCTTGTGTCGTAAATGTATCATCTGTCAGAAAGCATCAGGGCGGTTACAAAAACCAGCCTTTCCTTTGCAACCCGTTACAGTAGATTCTCCTTTTTAGCAGTGGGGCCTTGATATCATAGGTCCAATTAATCCACCGTCCTCGCAACAACACAAATTTATTGTGACAGCCACAGATTACTTTACTCGATGGTCTGAAGCTGTTGTGCTAAGAACTGTCAACACCAGTAAGGTAATTGTCTTTCTAAATTCAAATATTATCACTCGTTTCGGTATCCCTGACTGTTTAGTTTTTGATAACGCTTCGTACTTTTCCTCTCTTGAGATGAGCGATTTCGCTGTGGAAAAAGGAATTGAGATGAAGTATTCTTCTAGTTATTACCCCCATGGCAACGGATTGGCAGAATCAACAAACAAGAACTTGATCAAAATAATCAAGAGAACGGTGGTTGAAAATCATAAGAATTGGCACAATGCACTGCTAAATGCACTGTGAGATGATAGGGTAATGCCAAAAGTTGTTGTAGGTAACTCCCCCTTTTTTCTCGTTTATGGCAGAGAATCAATTATGCCACCCCACATTCTTCTTCCTTCACTCCAGTTGTCACAGAAAGTCCAAGAAGAAGATTGTCCCCCTCTAGAAAACCGAATTAACGCTTTGATGAAGCTAGAAGAAGTAAGAACCCAGGCTAAGCGTAAGTTAGATCAACATCAACAATTGGTGAAAAGATGGTTCGATTCTAATTCTTCTTCTGATAGGAATTTTGAAGTAGGTGATCTCGTCTTGAAGTGGGACAAACCACACGAAGGAAAGGGTGAGCACACTAAATTTCAAAACTTATGGCTTGGACCGTTTTTAATTGCTGAAAAGTTGGGTCCCAATTCTTTTCGATTGTAGAACCTTGAAGGGCAGCTTGACACCTACCCAGTGAATGGCCAAGCCCTGAAGAGATACTTTGCATGATAACTACCCTTGTATATTATGTATATATTTTGCTTTTGCTTTCTTTTTTGTTTGCTTTCTGTTTTTTTATTTTGAGTTCAATTTTACAGTTTGTGTCTTTGAAATTACATGTACCTATACAATGAGCTATTCAGACAAAGACGAAAGAACTTTTCTTCGCTGAAATAACTTTTGAAAAATTTGTACAAACATCAATGATATAGTGCTGAAATTTATATATGTGTTGGAAAAGTCTGTTGTTTGAAAGAAGTTTATTGATTTCGATCTCTGAGTAAAGTTTGTTATGATCATCTATTATCTTTTTACGTTGTCCCTTTTACATAAAGGAATGACTCAGAAGATCTCTCCCTATCTTAGGAAGTTGTGTTTAAATAAAACATCTCTGGATCTAAATAAAGGACAGTTCTAAAAATTATGATGAGGTCTGAAAAAATATGTTAAAATATCATGATTTTCAGCGTCACCCCGCTCAAATATATATCTATGAAAAGACAAAACAAAATAAAAATTATTAAGAAGAGTTGTGGGAACTGCTTGTAAACCCGCCAGGATGCTGAACAGGACTGCTGGCAGCGGGTAAATGCTTGCATGGCACCAAGACAACTTCGTCGGGGTACTGAACAGGCCCGCTGGCAGCGAAGCAATGTCGGGTATATGAAAATTTACAAAAAATAAACCTCTTTAATGTCCTTTATTCTGATCCAGAACTTCTTGGCAGGATACAGATGTCAGAGTGGGTTAAATGGAAACCCTGACGAGGCTATGGATGCCTATTGGCAGCAGTGGCCATGCCAACAATATTGGATATTTTATCTTTAATATCGTGACTCGCTGGTCTTAAGATTGTTATCAGTTTTCATCTTGTAAGAGACTGCTGGAAAAAATTGGTTAATGATGATGTTATACAATTTTCTAGTTGTTATTTTGAGTTGAAATTTTTTTTGCTGTCCTAAGTTGGATTTCTTTCTTTTAACAGAGATAACTGCTTCTACCAGTGTGTCGCCATTGTTGGTAGCCAATTCACATTCTTCTATTGTCTTATAAGCTTCCTACACCAATGTTTGGCAAACATCAATTTTTCGTCGCATTTTTCAATAAACGACATTTTTATTCATTGCGACATTTGCATATTTACCTTCGTTTTGTTTTCATGACTGTAAGCATGAAAAATTAGTCTTTCGAAGTCGCATTGAAGTCATTATCTAAAATATCATTATCTCTTTTGTCGATATGCCTATTGCGCTCACCTTTTATTTATCATTATACAACTGGTAAGGTCATTTGATCGATACTCATGCTTCGATTGATTGTGTTGCTTGTTTTCATTTGAGTGTGCAATACATTGGCATTTGGATTTGCATTTTTATTTTTGATCTACTTGACCTTTGGTTTCATAAAAGTGCATAAAGGTTATGATTAAATTTTTATATATATCTTTTGATATAATCCCTATGTTAATGTTTTCATAACTATTGACATGTTGATTACATGAGCACCATTGGCACGTTGGTTAAACTATTGATATGAGTTGTTATAATACATTGGCACATGGTTAATATTTGATTCTGGTTTCAATTGAAATGATTAATGGTTTAAAAAATTTGGCACAATGATCGATTGCGCATTGGTTTAGACACTTGTCAGTTGATTCATTGGTTGGATAATTCACATAATTGTCAAACTATGCTATAATGGGTTGAACTACTATGTAAATTGGCGGTTGTACTTTGGAATTTACTATTTTGCATGACAGAGATAAGCTCCACCACCTTTGCACGATGGCATTTATGCCTATCCTTTGTTCACCGTTTACCTCTGATAGCTCGGGTAGCTCTACTCCTGTATGGTTGTGATCCAAACCCGCGGGTGACCATGTGCTCGGCTCCATGGCACCAGTCGTGCGAATCGAGCCAAACGACAACCAGGCCCTGTTAATGTTTGATAATGCCCGCAAAGACTTGGAGGAAATCTGATGGCTCACTTTCATACAGCGATTCGAGGGTTTTAACCTCTGTGTAGCACGACAGTTTTCCATGAATTTCGATGGCTGTAGAGCCAAGGTGGGCGACATACAGTTGGAGATCGATGAGAAGTTTATTAGCTCTGCTATAGGTTTACCTGCTTTGGGACAACGTTGGTTTAAGAATTGTAAGGTCAAGGAGGTTCCATGGACACTGTTGTTTCTCTCGTGCAAAGTCACCTCTTGTGACAGAGGTATGCCCATATCTGCGCTTAAACCACGTTGGCACAATACTTTAATGCTAGTCAAGCAGTTTGTGACCCGTGAAGGTCGATACGGGCTTGTGTTCCTCTACCACCTGCGTTTGCTGATGATTTTTATAGGGTATCCTTTAAACATGCCTTTCTACTTTCAGCGCAGCTTATATAAAATGTCGAAGAGGTTTAAAATGCATAAGGCTGACAATAGCCTATTCCACCATGGGCTTATTAAGCTCATCATCGTTTATCATTTGAGTTTGCATGGGGATATCTAGAGAGATTTCATCACTCGTAATGGTTTTGAGGATTTAGACCCTGTCCCGATTGATAAGCCTGTGGTAATTGAAACCAAGGCCGAGCCGCCTGTACCCTTACATGTCCTACTGCCTAAACCCTCGGCCGACCATAAGGTTGACTTACCAGACATTGAAACTGACAAGTCCGAGCCTACAAAGAAACCTATGAGAAAAAATCCCAAGGCAAACCCTGCTGCTAATGCCAAAGGGAAAAGGAATGCACGACTCATTTCAAGGATGACAAGGAACAAACCTAAACCCTTTGTTGATTCAAAACCTATTGACCTTAGTGAGGATTCGAATTCTGACGTGGAACGATTCTTAGCCAGCGAGTACCCTTACTCGTAGGGTTTATGCCCTGAACCACCTTATGATTTTGTGACAAATCTTCCCCCTTGCCTAAAAGATAATCCCAGTTACCCAGGGATTAAGTTGACTAGAGAAACCCTTATTCATGTGTCCAAACCCTCGCCTGCTCTTCCAAACCCCACACAGTCATCCTATGACCAATGTGATTTATGGTTGGAACGTTATTACATTGATGTTCCCATACTCCAATAAAAATTCCAATCACTGAAAAGTCGAATTGAGGTATTGACCAGCCAACGAGACCAACTCCAAGAAGCTGATAAGAAACAAAAGACAACAGGCTCGATCCTTTTCAAAAACGTTGATTCGGCTACGAAAGTTATCAACTCCAAATTGGCATAATTAAGTCGTCTCGTCGCTATACAGGTATGTAAATGTGATATCATTTTGATTGTGTGAGTGAACAAGTTGATATAACGATTTGAATTCTGTTTTCGAATTGCTCTGTTTGCATTTTGAATGGCTCTGTTACAATGTGTGCATCCTATATATAGTTTTTCTTTGAATAAAAATAAATTTCGATTTGATATATGATTCGATCATTCCTAGTATAGCCATCGATAGATTTTATCGGATTTGAATTGTTGTCGTTTGGATTTGATTTGCTAAGTTTGTCTGGTTGAATTAACGAAATTAATGGTTTGTTTTCAATTCAATTTGTTTTACTCCGAATAGGAAGTTTTCAAACTCAATTTAGAATACGATTATGATGTCGTTATGATTCTTATGCTATGATTGGTGAATGCTTTCAATGAAATTGGTTGTTACGATGTTGTGTCATATAATGTTTAGATTTGATCGTTTCCAGGTTGGGAAAAATGACTCTATTTTTTATAAAAACGATACGGTCATTTAAGTCTATGCACATAATATTCGTGACCAAATCATGGGACAGTTTCGATTTACTATGATTATGTTAAAATCCCTCGTTGTTTGATTCGATTAAAAAGATTGTTGTCTATTTTCAGTTGGTTCGATTTCTCTCATGAGTTAGATTCACATCATGAAATGTTGCTCTGTTTGTTTTCAACTTGCAAATGAATTGGTCAATATTTGTTGTCTCTATCGAATCCGATTATAATGTGTTTCGAACAAATAATCTCGATCAAAGGAAATCTATCTTGTTTGCCCAGTTTTCTAAAAACAAACGATTCTTATGAACCCTGTTGCCAGCTGAGTGATTTCATCACGATTTTGTTTATAGACAGTTATGCGCCAGTGTTGGTTTAATTCGCTTACGGTATGAATCTTTTTCTATATCGTTGCAGCTATAACGATTGGAAAATGATTTTGTTGTATTCGATCGTATCTCCTGTTTAACAATTACATACTATTTGTTTTGATCATATCATTTTCAATTGCATATGAAATGATTACACAATGATTCAATTATGATTATGTTGACTCGATTTTGTGGTAACGAAAGAAACATAGTACACCTATCTCTGTATTCGGTTGATTGATTTAGATCCTGTTTGATCTCGAATGGTATAACAAATTCAAATTAAATAATTCGTTTTCAAATGGAAATTGGTTGTCAATTAAATGGAATTCTTTAAAATATTTTCAATTAATTTCAATGCTCATTCTGTGTCTTATTTAGACTAGCTACAGAATCAGAGGATTATGTAGCTAGTCTATAGAATTAAATTTTTACTATTTTATTAATAAAAGATCCTTCTAACTTGTCTATTTTTGACCCTTTTCAGGTGAATTCGAATTACATGAGATTTGATGGACAGTCTAGAGGATATTTGGATGTTTTAGTTTTATTATGGTTTCTTAGTTTAGTTAAATTTGGGATATCTTCCCAGATTATGTAAACAGTTTTTGATAACTTCCACAGGGAGGTTTTACCCTGTGGAAAACTTATAAATACTTATTATTTTTGTAATAAGGATCATCCTGACTTGTGGGAGAACTAGGCTATGGATTTTTAATACAAACTGAGACAGAAATTGATGTTCTGCTACATCTTTCGCTTTTCATAATATCAATCTTTTGTTTCATGTTTATGTTTATCAATTTGTATTTGATTAGTGACTACTTTAGCTATCAAAGTCTTCTGGAAAATGATATGAATTAATTAATGTGATACATGCCTGATTTCTTTCACTAATTTAAAGAATACAACAATTACTTAGTTCAGCTAATGAATGACAGATTTCTCTTCTTCATCAATTGAACTATCATGTATAAGTCTTTACATACAGGTTTATCTAATTGTAAAGATTTATAAATTATAAGATTGTTGTTATTTTTATGTCTTGTTTGTCCTGTAATCATACTTAAGGAGCATTGCAGCTATCGTTTACGAGAATCTTTTGGATGATTCGGAGCATTGCAACTATCGTTTACTTGCAGCTATCGTTTACTTGAGTCCCTTTGATCTGCTTAAACAGTCATCATACACAGGACAAATCTGCAGCGTTTCCAGGTCAGTTTGTTGTTTATTTGTTTAGTATATTTATTAGTAGTTTAGTTAGATATATGTGTAATTAGAATTAGTATATTAGTTGTTTAGTTTTAGTTAGTTTTATTTCTTGTTCATAAAATCATAAAATTACAAAAAATATCTTTCTCTGTCTTAGGGTACAATGCGAACGAGTTTTTCAGGTTTTACATAAATCTGTAAATTGTAGATATTGTACATTTTGTGAATAAGTTATATTTCAGTTAGTAGTTAGAGTTGGTATAGTAGTAGTTAGTAGATTAGTTTAATTGAATAAGTTAGTTTTGTTTGTTTTAATAATTAGTTTTAGTTTAGTTTGTTTTATTTAGTTTTAGTTAGATTAGTTAGTTTAGATTAGTTTTTCTTTTTGTTTTCTTAGAACCTTAGATCGGCTAATGGAGCCGCTAAACCCGTCAGGGTGGTTCATTCTAAACGGCTTGGGTTATTAGACAACCCCGGACCGGTTCCACTCTTTCATTTGATGGACAGTCGATTTCGCCTGTCAACAATAACGAAGTTAAAGGTCAGAGGACCCACATTGGTATTGATCACGATACATCTAGATCGACGGCCAAGAGGTATTGTAATGACCCAAGTTTCATGATAGTTGATTCTCCAAGGCGCTCCCACAGTTTCACTGAGGGGTTATGTGTCAACTTCAGAAGAATTGCTAGATGAAAGGCAGGTTACTCCAAACCACTGTTGCATGCCCCCGTAACCGAAAAATGTTAAGTGATGCGACGAAATGACGTCACCAAAGGTGATTGGGAATGTTCAGAGATTAATAGTTCATATGTGTGGATGCGAGATCCTCCAAACCTCCAAAGTCTCAAAGACCCGAAGACTCGAAACTCAGACACGTAAGGTTACAAAGTAAGTGTCAGTCGTCAGATTTTGAGTAGACGTGGATGATTGATCCGCCCTACATCGCGAGTTCGGTAATATCGAACTCAGGGGGTATGTTGTGTGGTTCTTTGAAGACTTCTGAAGCTGAAGGCCCAAGTAAGGGCCTAGTGATCTATGGCTTGGTCATGTCCCATGATCACATAGATTGGGGACTGAGAGAAAGGGGCTAGTTCCTAAAAATGATTACAGAGCATAGAAGAGCTCGGAAAGAAAATCAAATCTGAACGTTTTCTTAAATCAGATTGGTTTATGAATGTTGTGGGATTTGTTAAGGAATGATGGCCTGACAAATTCTGGCTGAATGCACGTTGTGTTTTCAGAGTTCAGTGAGTGTTAGAAACAAATTCAATTTTCACAGAATGCTTAGGAGACACTCACAGAGATAATAGAAAAGAGGTTTTTCCTACATATAGTGTTTTTATGTTTTTATATGTTGTTCATGGTTTCAATGCGTAAACTGGTGAAGTATTGAATATGTTTCAATTATTTCTCTTGTTTGATTTTTCGAGTGGAAGAAGTGCACATTGTCCGCAAGGAGTGCATTGACAGAGGTAAGTTAACCTTAGAGAATCCCAGTAGAGATATCGTTGAACCCTCATCAACAAAAGTGCAAGGAATGCACAAGAAGAACTCTATGTTGAGTTGAGAGAGATATAGAGTCACTAAGAACTCTGTAGAGCACTTCCAGGCGGGCATCAAGCGAGTGCAAGTGTGAACAAAGAGAACTCTTTGTCAATTTCAGGGAGAAGAGTATCAGAGAAAGATACTCATAGAGTTGTTGAGCACTCTGTAGAAAATGCTCAGCAAGGTGTTCTTTGAGCAGAAGCTTGCCAGGAGGCCACAAAGTTTTACTTTGAAAGGAAATAGAAGGGTCGAGACCCTTAGGAGACTGAGTAGACCAAAAATCACAGAAGAGATAATGGAAGGAGTGTGTGGGAGACATACTCATTCGAATTCCTAAAGCTCAGAAGAGATAACACTTATGAGAGAGAAGACAAGATCTAGGAGGCAGACTCCTAGGATAAAGGTAAAAGGTCGAAGACTTTGAACACATTCCAAGGAAGAATAAGTCAAAATCTTAGGGGGAGGAGTGACAATAGTCATTAGATCAGTTGTGGGGAGGAGCCTGGACCATTAGATCAACATCTAGCAGAACAAAGTTAGTGAAAAGGAGAGTAAAAGATCCCATTTGCTAGGTTTGAGCATGAAGGACCAGCAACCGTTGGATCCAGAGGTAAGAACATGAGACTTAACCCTTGTGTGTGTAGGATAAGTGGACTTGTCAAACTCCCGAAACTCTAAAGTGAATTGGGACCATCCATCATCAAGGAGGACAAGTGGCGTAAGATCCACAACTTCGAAAGTTTGTGGACAAGGAGGAGGAGAAACAACTGAAGTAAATCTTGGTCGTTGATCTTAAAGTGGATGCATGGTGCCAGATCTGGAACTTTGGGTACGAATCACTTCAGAGGAAAGAAGAGGATGAAAGCACTGAAGTCTTGAAGGAGATCTTGATTGTTGATCGAGGAGGAGGTTGATGGACAGTTGATCTGGTTTTGGTCAGAAAGAGATGAAGTCCCAAAGAGAATCAGGGTCGTTGATTTGGAGAGGATGCATGGCAAAGGATCTGTCACTCTGGTGAAATTCACTCTGGAGATTTGTGTGTGTGGAGACGTGAGAAATCCCGAAGGTCGAAGAGTCAGAGTTCATCAAAACAGTCTGATTGTTGAGGAAATGTGTCAATAGATCTTCTAGTCCGAAAGATTGTCATACAAGGAAAAGTATATAGTTGAGACTTGAAACTCCTGAGGGCCAGAGAGTTGGAATCAACTGTAGTCATTGATTTGGAAGGGAGCTACATGTCGACAGATCATGCAGATTTGGGATCACATGTGGAAGGAGGAAATAAGGTAGAAAAGGGAGGATTGATAGCAGTAGTTGATCCTGAAACATCGCCAAGGGATTGGAGTTCGATGGACGAGATGGATTGCGGGGCCAAAACTTGCTCGGATGTTAAAAACATGAGAGCGGACTACAATTTATACCACATTTTTAACAATGTGATACGTGGTAGCTGGAGGTGAATTGTGGGGCAAAAAGTAGG
This sequence comes from Picea engelmannii, assembly GCA_009831015.1. NCBI lineage: Eukaryota > Viridiplantae > Streptophyta > Pinopsida > Pinales > Pinaceae > Picea > Picea engelmannii. The sequence goes on from ML795243.1 coordinate 258,603, forward strand.
TTGGCCTAAAACCACTCTTTCGCACACCCGCAATCCCAGTTTTGCATGAGGTCATAGCCCAGATTCATATGAAAGAAAGGGCTAATGAAAAAGGGGATTGCGCCTAAACCTTGAAGTTTGGAAGAGCGCAGGAATAATCTCATGGGTCTGTGAGGACCTGCGCTTAAAGGAGAAAAGGAGGCCTCTGTATAATTATTTTGGGTTCAATCATGAGCCCGAAGAGTCAAATCGACTCTGAATATTGAAATATCCTTTGAACAGGAAGTCAGAAGACCCCGCTGTGGTAGGGGCACTATGTCAAAAGTGATCAAGGAATAAATAGTCATGTACAGTGACTATTGTGAGAGAACAAGATGATTCAGGAATACGGGAAGAATTGTAGACTTATGAGATCAACAAGGAAATGTTTTATAGGGAGAAATAAATTGTTGCAATTTCTGTGGCAACAAGTCTGTTACGACTTGTTGGGTTAGCCAGAGGAAAGAATGATTGCATGTTTGTAGGTTTTATTGGTCACGTTGTTGCATAAGGAGGGAAGAATCAAAGAGATGAAGTGTTGGTTATCAATTTGATAAAAGAAGCATGAAATCTTCTACTGCCATCATACATTCAGGTAGTATAAAATTTATTAATGGAATTCATGTAGGTATGATTTATTATTATTATTTTTCCATAATTTCTTAAAGGAAATTTAGGTAAGAATTTAATCAGCTAGATTTATTTTATAAAATCACATGATTATATTATTGGAATGCATAGCACTGGATGTGGTCAAGCCTGGAGGCCTGTATTAATCCAAAGTTTTTTAGCTTCTGAATGCACACACTGAAATAGTAGAATGTCATGTTAATTTGGTTATGGGGTGATAACTGAAGGATTAAAAGATAAGAACTTGTTATAGGAATGAATGCTAGTAAGCTAGTCATGTACGCGACTATGACATGGTTGGATATGGCAAGGTATGTATATGGAAAGGTTGTGAGACACACAGGTACTAAAAGATTCCTACCTTTAAATAAAACTTGGACTGCAACCATTTTGCTAACACTAATGAACACCACAAAATTACATTCTTGGTGTAGTGTTCGGGTCGAAAAGGAAGGAATCCAATTAAATGGGAAGACAATAGGAAGTGTGTGGAGAATGTATCAACACATTGCCTAGAATTCCAACTCACCGATGGTGAGATACATGATTGAGATAAAGAGAATTATGTAATTCAATGCAAGGTGCACTGAATGAGTATGCATGGAGAATTGCACTCATGCATAGTAAGTGATAGAATCGTATACTAAATGCAATGGATGGATGAGTTTTGTAAGTACATGAATATATATTATTGCATGGAAATAATTGTTACTAACATCTGAAATGTTATTAACTCATGAAGTTGAGGACATTTCAAGGAGGTGTTAGGCATTGCAATAGGAAAGTTCCAAGTCAAGAAATCACATAAGCATTGACTACAGGAAATATTCTTGTTCAGAAAAAGAAATAATGAACTTAATGTTATTAGTTATGAACATGTATATGCATAGAATGACTAGTCATTCTATTTTATTAATTTTTTTGGTAATTATGATTGAATTGCTAGATGCAAACAATTCTAAGTTCACTTCATATGGTTCTATACATATTGCAATTGAATTATGATGTAGAGGAAATACTGACAATTGTTGGCAGTATGGAAAATGAAGCATTAGAGGAAAAATGGTATGCAGTTTGGTGCCTGTGGAAAACCACAAGGATGGCTACATTCATAATATGGAAACAACCAAGATGAATTATGAAATATAATTTCATGTTTTGGGGAAAAAGTTGAATTCCCTTTTGAACTAATTGGAGTTTCTAAATGAATTCTTTTATGTTTTCTCATGATAACTGCATGTGGGTGATGCAGATGAGATGATGTTGATTAAAGTGGAATGTTGACTACAAAGAGTAGCTCGAGAAATATGTCGATTGGAGACCCCTGAAGGTAGTTGGAACTCCTCGAGCCACAAATCTCTAAGACTTCTGATCTGGCCTATTGATGAAGCCCAAAGAAAGGGAGGTGTAACAACCAATGGACTATGTGACAATGAAGCTGCACACTCCTAGGGTGGGATAGGCATGTGAGGAAGAGCGACCGTTGGTTGGATTTTTTTGGGGGTTTGGTACCTTGGCCTACACCATGTTGATATGGATGTCTTAGTTGGTTTTCTTCATATGAGATATGATGTATATTCAATATGTTATTACAATGATGAGTTTTCCATATATATAGGGAACATAAGGTGACCATCCATGAAAGGATGTTTCCCTTGAATAATCATCAACTATTTGTTATTACTATTTACTTATTATATGCTATAGTTAATAATTACATTAGTAATTATTATCTTTGGAGAATGTCTTCCTGATGTTGTCCAAACATCAACACTCCCTCTCAATGAGGGAGACATTTTGCAGAATGTCACTCTTGTCTTTGAGGTATACAAACTTCACCCTAGACTCATGACACTTATATTTCAGTCTTGGGAGACATCTCTCTCCCACCTGAACTGAGGAGAAACTCCTTCCGTGGCTCTCCCTCTGACGCAATTAAATATCTCTAAGATTAGGCTCACTTTGGGTCTGCATGTAAAAAAATATAACATCTTGAGTCTTTATCATTCCTTGTCAAATCATGATGACTAGCACAAAGACTATACCAAGATCTTTCACCACAGGCACACACCTATGAGTGCATGTCAGGTTGATGCTAACTGACACTTGGAAATCACTTCAAGCACCTCAAGTCCATATTATTCCTTATCATGATCAAGGAAGGACTACGTCTGGGCCCATTTATCACAAGTGCACCTTTGTGATAAATGTATCCTATCTCCCTTGGTCTGCAGCCCAATGTAGGAGAAGTTATGCTCGATGTTGAAACATCAACACTCCCTCTTAGATAGGGAGGTATCTTTCCATAGTAGTACACAACTATTGTCTAGAGACACACAGTATCCACCAGTGGTACAAAACCACCATAGTAGTAAAAGATTTGTCGCACATGGCACTCCCAGGTGGACTTGTAGAGGCTACTCCCTCTAGGAACACTTAGGGTCAACTCCCCATAGTGTGAGACATCAAGGGTCAACTCCCTTGACATGTCCTTATGTTCTCTAAACATGGGACGATGGGATATAAGCCCAAATGCAGTTATTCCTTCTCAAATAAGTGTCCTCACAGATCAACTCAACTCAATTGACAGAGGAGTACGATCTGTAGAAAGTTTGTCACACATGGCACTCCATGTGGACTTATAGAGGCTACACGCTCTAGAAACACTAGGGTCAACTCCCATAGTGTATGACGTCAAGGGTCAAATCCCTGGACATGTCCTCATGTGATCTCCGCATGGGACGTTGGGTTATAATCCCAATTGCACTTATTCCTTGTCGAATAACTGTTCCACTTATCCCTTCTCGGATAAGTGTCCTCAAAGATCAACTCAACTCAATTCATATAGGAGTCCAATCTAGAGAAAGTTTCTCACACATGGCACTCCATGTGGACTTCTAGAGGCTACACCCTCTAGAAACATTAGCTCCCATAGTGTATGACGTCAAGGGTAAACTCCCTTGACATGTCCTCATGTTCTCTCCAGATGGGACATTGGGTTATAAGCCTAACCGCACTTATCCCTTCTCAGATAGGTGCCCCACTTATCCCTTCTCGAATAAGTTTCATCACAGATCAAATCAACTTAGTCACATAGGAGTACAATCTGGAGAATGTCTCAAGAAGTTGCAAACATCAATACTCCCTGTCAGCGAGGGAGGCATTCTCTACCATGCCAAGTCTGTCACGAAAGTAATTGAACTTCGTCTTGGTTTGGTAAGAACATCAACAACTTGCGCATCTGTAGGAAGTACTGCACAAACACTTCCTTCCTCTGCACCATGTTTCGGATGTAATGGTACTTGATATCAACGTGGTTCGATTTGTCATGAAACAATGGATTATCAGAGATCTTCACACAACTTTAGTTACCATAATGAATAATGGTGGAATCCAGCAGATGTTCGAATAAATCGACATGGAGCTCGTGAAGCCACACTGCTTCATGGGTTGTCATACTTAATGCAATGTACTCTACTTTTGTTGTGCTCAAAGCCACAAAATTTTGTTTCCTGCTACACTAGGAAACCATGGAAGATCCCAAAGTGAAGCAACACTTGAAGGTGTTCTTTCTATCAACTTCACTCCCTACCCAATCAGAGTCAATATATTCTTGCCATATCATATCAATATTGGAAGTATATCTCAAACCATGTTGAATTGTGCCTCGAAAGTATATCAACACATGTTTCACAACAATCTAGTGTGTCTATCTCAACTAACTTATAAACTGGTTAAGTGCACTCACTCCATAGCAAATATTTGGTCTGGTGTTAACCATATACATCAATTTTCCAATCAGTTGTTTGTATAGAGTCAGATTAATTTCGTCAAAATCGGAAGAAGACACACTTAGTTTCTTTAGATTCGTCATCATTGGTATAGCCACGGGCACTAAGGTCACTATCTCAAACTTCTTCAATATCTCAATTGTGTACTTCCCCCGACTCAAGAAGATCTCATCAGTTCTCTTCCACACCGCTAGTCCCAAGAAATAGTGAATCACACCAAGGTCGTTCATCTCGAACTCATAGGCCAACACATACTTGCATTCAATAATAAATCTCTATGTACATGTGAGGAATAAATCATCAATGTAGAGGACCAAAATCAGGGCCTCACCATTAACAATTTTGTAGTACAGGTTGGGATCAACAACACTTTTTTCTGAAGCCCAAACTCATCAAGTGTCCATCAATCCTCACATACCTAGCTTGAGGTGCCTACTTGAGTCCATACAGGGCCTTCTTCAACCTACACACATGAGACTCCTTCTAATGTATGACAAAACCATCTCGCTACTCGATGTATATTTCTTCCTCAATCTCTCTATTGGGAAAGATTGTCTTCACATCCATCTGACGTAGTTTCCAACCCATGGATTCTGCGAGGGCGATAAGCGTCCATACAGAAGTGTATCAAGCAATAGGAACAAATGTATCCTCATAATCTATTCCCTCTACTTGAGAGAATCCTCTAGCAACAAATATTGCGTTGTGTTTCTCGAAGCTTCCGTCAGCTGTATGTTTGATCTTATAGATCCACTTGGAAGTCACTACAAACTTCCCTTCAAGTCTCAGAACAATATCCCACACATCATTCTTCATGATGGACTGATACTCCTCCATCATGGTATCTCTCCATATTGGCTAACTAGATGCCTCTTCATAACAAGAAGGCTCAAAATCAATGATGTGGCTCATAGTTGTGACATAGCACGAATATATTTGATGTCTCTTTCTCTCTCAGAAGGTACAACAAGGAGATGCATGTCCTTCTGCCTCCTATAGAGTCTAACGATCCCATGCAAGTATCTTTCGATCTACTGCAATATCTCTAGAAACATTAACTGGAGGTACAAGATTAATGGGATCAATAGGATCATTGTCTCCCTCTGAACTCCTAGAGCGTGAGGGGGAAAAGGTACCATCTCTTCATGTCTCTCACTTTCAATCTCCATATGAGATCCTAGAGATCTCTTGAAGGATACCTCCTCTCAAGGGTAACATCCCTTCTCACCTCAATCTATCTCTAACCAGGGATGTAGATTTTGTATGCGTTCGAAGACTCATTGTACCCCACAAATGTACCTCTTTTTTATTTTTATTTTTATTAAATAATTCCATGCTGATTTGAATTTCAAAAGAGCATATTGTTTGAGCATGAATTGTTGTCCTGACTGATTCATCATTTAGCCAAACAATTGATTCATCATTTAACCAAACAAGTGCAAGGGAATTCGTTGATCTGCCGACATGTCAGAACATTCCCTTCTCTAACTAGTGCTCTCATTGGCCAAGCACAACCAAACATCGTTGTTCTTACTTGAGAAGTTTGGTTGGTCTGACCTAATCTCTTAAAAATTTCAACGACCTTTTTCATTTTATCCTTTTTCGTATATAATGGGTTTGAAAGGAACTCTAGATATTCTTCAAACCACGTTTTATTCTTGATTGCTTTACAATCCTGCGTAATGATCCAGGTAAAGATGTGATTCTTGCATTTGAGGGTGTTTCCTATGCATAGGTGTGCAAAGCCACCAAACCAAGAAGACAATATGTCCAAACAACCTTTCCAAAATCCATTGCTAAATAACCTTCAACAATAGCTCCAAATGGGATTTCTCTCTGAATTGAGATCTTCAACGAAGATTCTAACTTCGAATTTAGAAAGTTTCTCCAAATTCCTATAAATTCAGAACAGATTGTAACTTGGGTTCCATTTTTGGTTACAACTATAGAAAATTATTCTTCTCTATATAGTTCAAGTTTTCAACTTCAATTGAAGTAGCGATGGAAAAACTTATAACTCATCGATTCAAAGGATGGAGCTGCTACATCCCATTCAGTTCTCATAGCTCTAGGCCAACCGCTGTTTACCGAGCATTCAATCCTTGATCAAACAATACAGGAACGAGGATTTTACAGTGCGCTGGGATTTTGCGGTGCATACAGCCACAACCACTAGAAGAAACAAGTACCCGAGATCGAAGACACAAAGAAGAAAAATCTAGGGTTTCTCAACACTAGCAACATCCATCAATTTGCCAGGCTCACGTTTCTGGCATCATGGGTAGCAGATCAACTTTGATCTACAACACGGTTTCTCTAACCAATCCTTGGTGTTCCCTCTTTCTCTTTCTCGGAGGCATGGGCATATTTCTTTTACCTGCTATCTATAGGCAGGCAACTCAACCACTCAATCTGACAGTGATTTTCTCAACCTCATGCTAACTTCCACTCTCACAAGGTTACAAGGTCGATACCCATCCATGCCTGTCGTTGTTGCACCCGTATTCATCCAAAGTGCTACTATCATCCCTAGCATCAGTGAGATCGTTGATTCTCTTGGAAAAACAAACTCCATCGAGTTGAATTTGATTTCCATTGAATGGCTAGATGCCAAATGAACTATATATCGATACATATATATGCATAGATCCTACTTAAACTTAGATCTTGTTGTAATAGTCTGAATGGAAACTACACTTTCACCATAGGTGATGTACAATTAATGGTGTTTACATTAATGGTTACTTTGTAGCTCCAGTAGCACCTAAGCTAAGTTAGGTTTTCATTTCCTTTTCATTTACCTGGGCCCTCCTGTGAGGGAGTCAAGCCCAGTCCTACTCTGATAGCATGTTGGTTTTGTTCATATGAGATATGATGGATATTAGATATGTTATTACAATGATGAGTGTTCCATATATATAGGGAACATAAGGTGACCATCCATGAAAGGATGAGTCCCTTGAATAATCATCAACTATTTGTTATTACTATTTACTTATTATATGCTATAGTTAATAACTATATTAGTAATTATTATCTTTGGAAAATTTCTTCCCGATGTTGTCCAAACATAAATAGTCTTCTCAATCAAAATATAAGTATCAATTCTCTATTCATTGTATGCTATGTATCTCGTAATTTGTATACAGGTTATAATGTTATTAGAATTGCCTGTGTCTATATTGCATGTATGTTATAATGTTGATTATGAATGAATAGGTTTATGAGAAGAGTGTTTATGTCTATGGATTCATAGCATTGTTGAGATTTTATTAATGGATGGAACATCATGGATCTACAACCATTTGGTGCTCTCAATGAGGTTTAATTGAAGCATGTAACAAGGAACAATAAGTTGAATGTTTTCCTGAAGAAACTTAATGGAATAGAGCAATTGAGTTTCAGCTGGAGTATGGATTCCAGAATTGGTGCTTGAAAGTAAATATCGATAATGGGCTTCGAATAGCTAAATCTTGGAGCTTTTGAAGAATTTTTGAATTATATGTGTAAGTAAGTTGCATTGAGGACAGTGAAAAAATAATGGGAGGGGATTGTAATACCCCAAGGATGAGCCTCGGTTGTATTTATTAAGTTTAAACAAGTTTTGTAGGTTGGTGAGATGAGTGTTGATAAGTTGTTGGGCATATGTGTTTATTAGTTTGGAGAGCCTAAGTGTTAAAGGCCAGGAGCCTAATTTTTGTATATGTAATTATGCAGAACATTAATAAAAATATAAACACTATTGTGTGTCGAACGACCACGAAGAAAGAGTGATGGGGGACTAAGCTTCCACAAGCTTGGGCAAGGGAGGGGGATAAGTATTTGGACATAGGGGCTAATATAGGGGGATTACCTATAAAGGAATAATATTTTAATATTATTTCTTGAAGACTAAGGTGAACATGATATGTTTTTGTTATCCTAAGTTCCTGGAAAGTGGGACGTAGGCTAGATGGAGTGAATGCATCTCCAGGAAGACATGTGTCGACCTGGGCTCATGTAGTTAAGAGTTGAAGCGTCACCTGAGTTGGGGGTTCACGAGTCATTCTACCATCCTCTTCCTGAGTTCGTCTCGTCATTCTTCCATCCTCTGCCTGAACTCGTTGGCCTCAGACGTTGACCTCTGGTTACCTATGCATGGTTGAGAAAACCGCTCATGGGAAGGAGGTTCTCTTTCCATTTCCCATCTGTTTTCTAACCCAGTGGGGCCTCTGTTTATGCCCTCTGCATAACCTCGCACATATGAGAAACCAACCAAGGAGGGAAGAGTCGACCTGTGTGTCCTGTGAACCCAAGTTTATCCACACTACAAATCTGAGTTCATGCCTTAACCATTTGGGGTTTCTTCCTTGTGTTCTCCTGAGTTGTGTTTTGTTTTAGAGTTAGGTTGTTTCCATTTTTGGTGTCCATAACTATTCTTGTTGCTTTTGTCACCCGTATGCTAGTCAAATGTTGTTGTAGTATTTATTAAGAGTTTAATTGAAGAAGTAGGTTGTTAGGACTATGAGAAACTCTCCCAGGAGAGAGAGTTTGTTGGGAAGTGATTTCTCCTGGAAGGGAGTCCCGTAGCAACTACAATACTCTGAGAATTCTGGTCCAACATGTTCCTAAAGCCCAAGATAAGGGAGATGTACTAGCCGATGGACTTGTAGTAGTGAAGGTCTAGTCTCCTAGGGTGGAGCACACATGTGGGGAATGAGAGTATGTGATATATGGGCGTAAGTGGCTCCTGGGATAAAATATACTTCTTGTTTATTTGTGCAACTTCCTTGTTGTCCTTACCAAGCCTAGAATTCCCTTTCCCGATGGAGTTTAGTCCCAGCTCAGGGGTGACCTACTGCTAAGAGCAATGAGAAACACTGTCTAAGGTTGGGAGGTTCATGGAAGGTCTCCACACAGTTGGTGGATTTAATCCAGATAAAATGTAAGTATCATTGTTGTGCTTAATTATGTATTTTATGCATGTTTTGTGATGCTTGTATATTTTCATGTATTCCGTCGCATGTATGCATTGTTGGTAATTCTATTTAAGTATCTACGATGGCAATAAATCTATGTTAAATGTGTTAAATTCATTATTATGCATATTTATTATATAAGTTTTAAATGACACGTGGTAGCATTACCCGGTCTTTGGAGGGCCATGGATGTTACATAGACTAAGGAGGAGGCCCACACTTGCCACCATCAAGAAAATACTAACACAACTTCTCCATAACCTTCTCCAATGTATACCTACGGTTTCGAGAGGAATATGTCTTCAAGCGAAGATGGAATGAATATTCAGACCCCCTTCACACAATATTTTGTGAAATATGGAAAAGAGATGGGAGGGATTTCTTCTATCAATTGGTTTGATGGATTTCCAATTTCTTGTGAACTAGGGAATTAGGGAATCATTGGTCATGAAACCAATGTCGACTATGTCAATGATCGTATTTTATTTCTACTATTTGGCCTCCCTTGCAAGTCCCTCACAGCGTGCACACCATTGATCTTCAAGGGGCTAGATGATTAACGCATCTCCCTTAACCCAAAATTCCAATGACAACTCATCCCACTTGGAATAATTAATCAAGGGTTACAATATTTCATCTTGTTTGAGGGTGTGTTCTCCAAGGTTGCTCACTTTAATGCAACGTCATATTCTAGTTTCATTACGACTTACATTTACCCTAAATCACCACATGTTTCCAAAGTGGAGAAAGCTAAAATGTATCATCGTGCTAGAGTTTTCTTGCATTGTCATCATGTTGGACTTGAGATCTCTCATCCATTCTAAGACTGTCTTGGTATCTCTATTCTCCCACATTCACATGGACCACTAGGTGAAGACCATGTTCAGTATGTCCGCCACCACCATCACCAACCTGGTTGTTGTGCATTTTGGAATGGAGAGGATCTGCTTGTTGATATTGTGAGTGGCGAGACAATCACCGTCCAGGGCTATGAAGTTGAAACCGGGTTGGGAAATATGGAACTTCGAGGTGTTGTGGTGCAATTTGAAGAAATCGTCAGTGCCATGGCTCACTTCTCCCAACATCACCACCCTTTTCTTCTATACTATGTCCACTAGTCGTTGCATATCCCTCTCCTTCCCTTTCCAGTAGATTTCTTCTTTGATTATATTTCCAACGCTCAAATCACAGACAAACCATAGCTCACACACTAGTGAAACAATCATGCACTCACTCTAGTTATGTATGTTAACCTCCTCTATGTTTCCATTTCTCTTCCATTTCCCTGGGCCTTCCCATGAGAGAGTCAAGATTGATCCCACTCTAAAACCATCTTGGGAAACATGAGAGGGAGAGTAGAAATAATTGAACAAACCAAAATTGTGATGAGTAATCTATTAAAGAATAAAATAGAGTACATATAAATACAAGATGCTTTGTCTCAAGATAGAAAAATTACTTCAATCTCACAATCTACTTGATTGAGAAAATATCCCAACCTCACAATAATCTAGGAAGCATCTAGTTGGAGAGAATCTCTCTAATCCAACTAGTTCCAACAATATCCTATGTTGGCCTTTTGTTCCATGCATCCTTCTTAACAATGGGGTGTTTAAACCTAGTGCTCATCAAGAGTTGACCAAAAAAATCCCCAAATCATCAATAAATCAATCCTTGACCAAGTTCGAGGAAGATATCACCTGAGACGTAGAGGGGATGACAAAGACCATAAGCTCTTGTGACATAGATCAAGCATTAAGAAAACCAGGATCCATCTAGGATGAAATTGATGCATTCCATATCCGATTACTTGTTGTGCTACTATGTAAAATAATACATACACATCCAAATAACACAAGATAAATACAAAAAATATTAGAATTGTTGTAGCTTTATTATTCCTTTCATTCCATTCAACACAAACATACAATATACATAAAGTAGACTATTTTCAAAAACAACAGAGCTTCATATATTATTTAGATAATTCATTAGAAATACAACACACTACAGGATGTACACCCTTTTAGATCTCATACATATGACAGACTTGGATTTATATCTAGAAACTAACACTACACCATTGCAAAAGACTCAAAGTGAGCTTGATTATAACAACTCAATCAAATCCCATCTAACCATATGTCTAACTCTATTTATGATGTCACTTCTTCCTTTTATATATTTATATGCTTAGGATCTCTCTCTCTTTCTACTTTGCTCCACTCATTCTATTGACAAAAATGTCTCTCAATCTATTGCAACCTTCTTACAGTCCACATAGCCTTCTTGAATCAGGGAAATCTTAACGGCCTCTCCAACTCATGTTTTTTCAGCTCCACGATCCCTTCTACTTCTGGAAGTAATCATTATAGAGGATTTCCCATTGATTCCTTTCTTTATTCTGGTATGTGTCTTCTTGATTTTAGTGAACATCAAAATTGTGATCGATGTGCATTTGGTAGACTTTAATCTTGGTACCCAATATCAAAACTAAGTATGACATGCAATTATTCTCATTCTTCTCACATTATCTTAGGCATGCACACAACTTTATTTGTGCACACAAACAAAATGAACAAAAAAATTGGGTGTCAACACACACCCACCATTATTACTTGGCTCATCGAGGGCCTTGTCAATTTATTGATGCACACGAGATTCCTATTGTAATTGGGATCTCATGGTGGCATGACTGGAAATTTAATATTCATATTGAAGGTGTATCTTGTCCTGCTTGCATTTGATATCTTGGTGGAATTCCCGCATCTCGTAGACCATGGTGGTGATAATTATTTGTATTTATTATATGGGAACTTGTGACAAGTCTAGCTCTATATTGGTTGAAATGGAAGGGATCATTATGACTTGATCAAAACTCAACACTCTGTGTGGATTGGACCCCAAAACCTCTATGGTTGGATTAGATGAGGGTTTGAATTCTGGTGGATATGGTAGAGAGAATTGTTGGCCCATAAAATGCATCTTCCCCATCATTTCATTTTGGGAGGCTTGTTGTTTGGCGAAATGCGTGTGAATCTCCTTCATCAGGTTTTCTACATGTCAGTTTTGACTGGGAGAAACCACCTTGACTTACTTTTGGGTTGTTGTACGTCGGTGTTTTCTAGACCTAGACCAGGGTTTGGATGGTGATGTGACCAATGTATCTTATTCTTCGACAGGGGTTGGCTACAGTGGAGGTGAGCAATCTCTTTCAAAACCAAAATCAATATTGATATGAGTTGTGGCCTAAATTTTAGATGTTGTATTTCACTTTTTGGTTGTTGTAGTTTCCGTGTTCGAATAATTGACATCTTGAAAGCATTCAATGGAGTTGGGAGACTTTGTACTTCTGGGATCTTTTGCTTGGTCATCTATACCAGTCACGACCTTGTGTTATTCATGGAAATTCTTTGTCCTTAGTTAAAATTCAGATTGCAACTCCAAGAAAGGAGGATAATCTATGTCTGTCCCATTTTTGACTCTTGCTATGGTATCCTTCTTCATAATACTGAAGGGAGGAACTTATTTCGTCTTTCCTATAGTTGTGTGGGGAAAGATTGCCACATTATGGAAAATACATGTAAATAAAAATGATACTCATACCTTTCAAAGATGTGGGATGGGATGCAAAATCACTCGACAAATTCATTGACTAACTATATTTACCATTGTTGGAAGGATTTATAAATGGTCCTCTACATTCTTGGAATGTTGGAGCATTAAGAACTGAGTAGAAAGAAAGGAGGGGGAAGTATCCATGTCGATTTCAAAGTCAAGGGTGGTTTCCATATTACCATACCCAATAGTAGAAGGAACCATCTGTAAAAAAAATCTTGCACCTCATCATGAGCATTTAGACATCCAGTGACAAATTCTTTGAATAAGTAAGGGGATCATGCCATCTAATGCCCACAAAAACATAGCTCATCCATGAGAATGACTCCAATAGGGAATATATCCTTTTTTAATTTGTGAATAATTTCACAAGAAAGTAAGTGGGTTGCAAACATGACCATTGAATCATTAATTTCGAGGATTACAATGCCATGATTTCCCCTACATGGCCCGCATTTATAATAAATCTCATCTAGTGGTGCATCATTTTCCTTGAGACTATTTGATGGGTTTTTTTCGGAGGTGGGAAAGTCAGAGACCCTGTGTATAATTTACTATTCAATAATATATGCATGGTCTAGCAAAAGGTATCCCCCATGCACTCTGGTGAGGAGGAAATTAACACATAATTGAACAACATAGGATTGAACGAAGTGTGTACAATTAAGGAGGTAGGGAATCCTTGATATTTTTAAAGGTATTTCCCATTCCTACATCACTGTTTTGTTTGTTCCATATTTTCCTTGGATAACCTAAAGTTCCGGGAAGTTGTGGGGGTCCCCCACATTATAATCAACACACTTGAGTAGGGGAACCTTTCTAGATGGAATGCCTTCAAATGGGATGTCGAAGGGTAGCACTAGATTGGGAAGTGACTATTCTTTGGTGGACTTAACCTTTGTTTGAGCCTTAGGTTTGGTTGATGATGCCATAGTAGAAATGGTGGAGAAGGGGTAGAACTATTACATGAATAATGGGATATTCCGATCGATGAATTTTATTCTTTGGGGGGTGCCACACATTCTCTTGTGCTCCTCAATGATATTCTCTAAGTGGATTAGATGGACATAGCGACTCTAGGTGGGTTGTCATGTACCCTCATATAGGCACAACCGACCAGCTTCTACCTAGGAGGTATGGGAGTAGGCTCGTTTGGTTCTTGTAGGATCCATTGACTAACCAATTCTACTATAGCGATACCTGAGTCATCTGTGTGCTCAATTGGGCTAGGGAAGAGTCATGTACGGAACAGTTCTTCATGGGATCTTGAGGGTCGCTTGACCTTTCGAGTGTAGAATCAGGTTACTAGAGATATAAGGTGTTTCTTGGGAAGCATTTGTTGGACATTCATATACCGACTACATCTACTGCACCATTTCTTAGTTATCCAGGGCCTTTTTCAAGGGAAAGTGTATGGATGAATGTCTATATCTAGTCAAAATATTTCTCACGTGGATGTTTTGACAACTTCCCATTCACAATATGGTTCTTAATGTCCAACCCACCATCCTACAAGAATTCCTATAAGCATTGTATCAAGTGCATGAGCCCTGTGATATTTCAGAATATGTTGAATCTAGCAAATAAATGTGTCTATTGGTTATGAGCCATCGTAGCGATAGGACCCAAATTATTCCTTGTGCTCCTCTGGTTATCAGCCATCGTAGCGATAGGACCCAAATTATTCCTTGTGCTCCTCTTTGAATATATGCGTGCACCTCCTTGTGGAGAGCTCATAATGCTTATGCTTCCACCTTTAAATGACATCCTAAAAATCTTTGTCGTAAGACTTGACACTTCTCCATCTTAATTCTCCATTGATGGTGGGGTTGATGTAATCCCCTTGTGCCGCACGATCTTATAGATGTTCTCAATGATTGAGCTTCATGCATCCTCATCGAATGGATCATTGTATCTATATCCTTCATATGGATCTAGAGGTGTGACCACGCACATGGTATCCATTTCAAGTGACATCTACCTCTTCTTTAAATTCAACACCACATTATTATCAAAAGCCCCATCAATACCAATAAATGCCAAATATGGATCATATTAATCCATAATATCTATGACCTCAAAGTTGGCCTTTGTTTTTACTTCTTTTATATTCACATCCACCTTATTTAGTCAACCTATTGGGTAGATCTTGTACTTATTTTCCAATCGTAGTTGGATCGACGACCAAACTAGTTTTTTTTTACCCATCACTTCCCAAGATTTCTTCTGAAAAATATTCACGTTGGAACCAACATCCAACATGATCCCATCCATATCATATCCACCAAGCTCTTTTGTAATCTTAAAATCTTGGCTAATGCACTTTTTCTTGCGGACCTAACATATATCTTTTTTTGGCAACAAATTTGATATGGTTTTCTCCACTCCTTCCCACATAAATGTAGTAAAAAATCAAATTATAGTAAACTCATAAAAATAGTTAAATCTAAAGTTAAATGTAATTGTTATGTTAATCAATTTAATCATAGTTTTAATGGCTAACTAACATTTTTTTTTCATGCAAGAAATAGTATTAGGAAAATATAAAATCCTCTGCATTAAAAACCAAATTATCATAAAAGCCTATTAATTCTAGCCATTTCCAATAGGTATAGGCCTATAAGCATAATAACAATACATTTAAAAAAAACATAAATTGGATTCAATTAATAATAATAATAATAATTACTAACATAACCACATTATAAAAATGGTTGATATATGTCCATAGACATTATTAGTGGTCATTCTAAAAAAAACAACTAATAACATCTATGGAAATACATATATGAACCACTTTTATAATGTGTATGATTATGCACGTTAATATCTCATATATCCATTTTAGTTTTTCATAAGATTTAATAGCATAAATAACATTGATTTTTAATTTACTTTACCATGGATTCCATCAGGTCTATTGACAATGAAGGCACCTTAAGAATATGAGAGGTAACCAGGTTCAATTATGCCTTGTTATGTTTTTGCCTCAAAATTCATATACCAAGACACATAACAAACAATGGATTCCATACGATCTATTTAATCTTTGATCTAACTTAATGTACCTATCTCACAAATCTAGTACATATCCAATCAATCGATTCCATAAGATCTATTTAATCTATGATCTAACCTAATGTAAAGATCTCACATCCATCTTATCTAATTGATGGATCTAACATAATTTGTACATTAAACAGAGATGAAAGGTATATAAATGAATTTATAGACAAAGACAAAATATATATAATCAAAGATTAATCTAACCTAATCTATATATGAACGAATTTATTAACTTATACTACATACTTACCTAGAAGAACTCTCCATCCATCTAGGGTTTAGCACTGATCCAATCATCGAAGCTTCAAAGAGAGCGTGATCCATGACTGTGATGATTATAAATTTATATATACCAGTGAAGGGTTGCATTATAATGCACCTGGTTATGGACTGTCAAAATAATAGTGTCTCGGTTCTTCACATGAATGGCTAGCCTTGTATCTAGCCCTTCACAATTAGTAAATCTAAAGAATCTGAACCAGGACTATATGAATTCCTATATCTGAACCAATCCATAACTTATTAAATATATATGCAAGAATCCATAACTTATTATTATATAATGAGGATCATTATATGCATGTCAATTTTTTTTATCTTAACGTTACACTTACACAATCAATTCATACATAAACACTAATCTTTTTGCATGCTTCTCCCTGTAGAAGTTGCAGTGGGAATCACAAATTCCATGAAAGAAAACAAAGCATAAAGAATCCATTCTGGTGAAATTAGGTTCGTGCCCAGGTGAAAAACATGTCCTGAAGTGATTTTCCTTTCATCTAGGCTACCTGCAAAATCACTATCTGTGTAACCAGAGAGATGATTATCATCAGACTGAGTGTACCATAAGCCAAAATTGAGAGTTCCTACAACATATCTCATAATTCTTTTCGCCATCTTCCAATGAGAATATTTGGGGGATTCCATGAATCTAGAAACAAGGGTGGCTGCATACGTAATATCAGGCCTAGTTGTTGTAAGATACAACAAACTTCCTACTAAACTTTTGTACACAGTAGAATCCACTGTAGGTCCTTCATCTTGCTTGCTCAATTTTCTGACTAAGGGTATAGGATTTTCTGCTGGATTGCAGTCTTCCATGCAAAATCTTTTGATGATGTATGTTGCATACTTTTCATGACAGACAAAAATGCCTTTGGTTGATTGATCAACCTTAATTCCCAAAAACTATTTCATTATGCCAAGATCTTTCATCTCAAACTCAGATTGCATGGCATGTTTAAAACTCCTTAACTCAAGATTTACAGTATATATCATGTCATCAACATATAAACATACAATCAGAGTGTTACCATGTTGATCAATTTTGGTGTAAAGAGTTGGCTCATTTTGGCTTCTGCTGAAACCACTTTTGATCAGGTAAGTGTCAATTCTATTGTACCAAGCTCTTGGAGCTTTCTTTAATCCATACATGGATTTCTTCAACCGATACACTTTGGTTGGTTGCGCTTTGACTTCAAATGTAGGTGGTTGATCGACATAAACTTCTTCTTCTAAGAAACCATTCGGGAAAGTTGACTTCACATCCATCTAGTATACTTTCCATTTGTGTTGAGTTGCTATGGCTAAGAGAGTCCTTACAGTGTCCAACCTTTCTACTAGAGAAAAAGTTTCACCATAACCGATACCAGGTTGTTGTGAGAATCTTTGGCAACAAGTCTTGCCTTGTGTTTTTCAATCTGCCCCTTTTCACTGAGTTTAGTTTTGTAAACTCACTTGACACCAATACTTTTCTTTTGTTTGGGAAAATCAACAAGATCCCATGTCTTGTTCTTTTCAATGGAGTCAATCTCTTGGTTCATGGCTTGAACCCAATGTGGCTCCTTGGCTGCCTCTTTAAAATATGTAGGTTGACATGACATTAAAGCAAACAGATTGTATTGTTCAATGTCATCCAACTACTGATGGATTTGTCTCAAATTTCAAGTTCTCTGATTTGGGAGTTCAGAGGATGAATATCTGCTTGGAGTTGAGTTATCCTAAGAGTTTTTAGATTGTCCTTGTAATTGCAATATTGGAAGAGAAGATTGAGGTATTGGATGTCCTGAATTTTCTATGTTTCCAGGACAGGGAAGCAATGGATTTTGATTATCCATTGGTTGTTTTTCAAACTCATCCCGGAATTGATTTTCCAGAAATTTTACATCTCTGTTGAGAATCAATTTATTTGATATTGGATTGTAAATTCAATATGCTTTTGATGTTTTGTTGTAGCTAGTAAAGATGCATTTCTCACTTCTATCATCCTGTTTCTTCCTTAATTTGGAAGGTATGTGAGCATATGCTATGCATCCAAATGTCCTGAGATGTGAAACATTTAACTTTGTCCCACTCCATGATTCTTGAGGGACCTTCATACTGAGACTAGTGGTTGGATATCTGTTCAAGAGATAAGCTGAGCATTCTATTGTTTCAGCCCAAAAAGTATCTGACAAACATTTCTCTTTGAGTAGGCTTCTTGCCATGTTCATTATTGTCTGATTTTCCTTTTCATCCACTCCATTTTGCTGTGGAGTATACCTGGTTGTAGTCTGCATGATGATTCCTTTTGATTTGTATAAATTTGCAAATTATTTGGATTTGTATTCTCCTCCTCCATATGACCTAATTTCTTTTACATATTTGCCACTCTGTTTTTCATCTTTAGCTTTGAATTCTTTGAACTTTGCAAAAGTTTCAGACTTGTGTCTGAGAAAATAGATCCAAATTTTCCTACTAAAGTCATCAATAAACATTAGAAAATAAACGCTACCACCTATTGACTCTATTTTCATTGGTCCATATAGGTCAGTGTGAACCAGTTCTAAGTGTTGTTTGGCTTGAGTGGAGGACTGTGGAAAACTAGTTCTCTTATGTTTTCCTAGAATGCAACACTCACAAGGGGGATTTTCCTCTTTGAAAATAGGGAGACCTTTGACCATGGCATGCTTCTGTAAAAAACTGAGACTCTGAAAGGGTACATGTCCAAATATTGTGTTCCAAACCATAGTTTCATTAGGGGTGGATGCACTTTGTGCATATGATTGGATCAAATTTGCAGTTATGAGGGTAAGGGGAAACATCCTATTCTGAGTCATGTGGATTTCAGAAATCTATTTTCTGTTGGGGGTTTTATCATATATCATGCATGATTCTCCCTCAAAAAGTACGTTATAGCCATGTTCAATGAGTTTTCCTACACTTAATAGATTATGTTTCAGATATGGAACATGATAGACATTCTCTATGTCTTTCTTTACATTTTGTTTAGTAAGAATAGGTATAGTTCCTTTTCCTTGAACTTTAACTAAGGAATCATTTCCAAGTGTAATATCAGAGGAAATTGTAGAATAAATGCATGAAAGTAAATCTTTGTTACCTGTCAAGTGATTGTTGCATCCACAGTTCAACAACCAAAGATCTTTATGTTGTTTTTCAGTCTTGTGGCATGAGAGAAACATACCTTCTGAGGTTTCTCCTTCATGAAGTGAGATATGTGCTCTACCTGAGAGATAATCTTCTTGCTTCTTCCAACATTCAAATTCATAGTTCCCAAACATTTTGCAGTAATAGCATTGTATGCTTGATTTTTCATTTGATCTTATCCCTCTGCCTCTTTGAGGTTGGAAATTTTGATTCTCGTTCTGTTGTGTGTGACCTTGGAAATATTGATTTAGGTTTTTTTGTGTGTGACCTCCACTTGAGTGAGGGTTACTTAGACTACTCCCTCTTTCTTGGTGACCTCTACCTCTTCCTCTGCCTCTCCCTCTGCTGAAGGAGAATTGAGTTTTGAAGGCATTGGTGATTGACTCATCTGTGAGATGCAGTCTAGTCTCATGTGTCAATAGAGAGCCCATTAATTCATTTGTTGAAAAATTTGGCAGATCCTTGGATTCAAGGATTTCTATAATGACCATTTCGAATTTCTTTGGTAAACTTCTGAGAACTTTATCAACAATTCATTGATCAGGGATGGCTTCACTAGTTAATCTGATTTGTTTTACAATTCCCATGACTCTAGTCATAAACTGATCAACATTTTTAGACTCTGACATTTTTAAAGTCTCGAAATGCATCCTGAAGGTCTGCAATTTGACTATTTTCACCCTGTCATTTCCTTGGTAGGTTGATTTAACGATGTCTCAGGCCTGTTTTGAAGTAACAACGCCTGTGACTTTGGATAAAATCGTGTCATCCACCGAATTTTGAATGCAGAATTTGGCTTTATTCTCTATGTTTATCTATCTTGCCTGAGTAGTTCTCTGTTGGTTGGTCATGGCAGCAAGGTCTGTTGGATCTGGTTCCACATATCCAAGATCCACTGGATCTCAGCACTCTTGTTCTTGCAAGAAATATCTCATTCGAACATACCAAAAATCATAATTATTTCCAAGAAGAATTGGTCCTTGAGTTGGTCCTAAATTGCTAGACGTGGCCATATTTAAAGAATTCATAAATAAAAAATAAAAAATAGGATATCTCATTTACCTGATTCCTGCGTGGAAAATTGGATCTTTGAATTTCTTGCAATGACTTCAGATCGAAAAACGTGGTGTAAACCACTTCTTTTACTTTGATTTGGTTGGATCTAACTATTCGAGTGAAAGATATGTTGATTCAGGGCTCTGAGCTCTGTTCTTTAGCATCTGTAACATTGCAGCAATTGTAGCCTCTCTAAAGGCGGAATAGGGATTTCTGAGTTTACTTGAGAGCCAAATAAAGTTTGAGGTTTATCTTCTCATGTTACCGTGGGTGGAAAAACTAGGCACTTCAGGTTTTTACATTTCAGGACTTCGCATTTCGACGCTAAATGTAGCAGTTCCTTCAAATAGCCGAATTGTGAAATTTCTTCAAGGATCAATGATCCTCGTTGATTTGAGATCAATGGCAAAAAATTATTCCTTACCATGCGAACCTCCAAACAGTGGGAAGAGATCGATGGTCTCGATTTCACGTGGAGATATATGATCTGACCGCTCAGGTCACATCGGAGTTTCTCATATTGCGAGTTCACTAAACTCTCACCTCTGATTTCTCAGTAGCCGAAATCATGATGATGCTAGATCAACGGTCCATATATTTTCTCAGTCAATGACTGTGATTATTTTTCGATTTTGCATATCGCAGGTTCTTGAAACTCTATTCATTGACACCTTCGAGTCATGAGTCAGCAAAGTGTTGAACGCTCTCGAGACATCCCTTCCAATAAACGGTTCAGATGATGTCAGGATTTTGTGACTTGTGAGCTCCAAGTCACGACCTCCTTCACATTCCCGACTACTGAAGTGTCGACATTTTGGAGTGCCCCAAATCTGAAGGTTCATGCTCCTCTGGATCTAACGATCCAGATCTCGTCGGTATTTCATGTAACAGGATTTCACGTATCGCGAAGTCGAAGGACTTTTCCTTCGTTCTCCCAATATGTGAAATGCCGAAATGTTGAAATAAAAATATAAAAGGAAAAACATTTGATGTACGTGGATCTCTGCCACGTGTCCCCTGTTGATGGATGGCTATGATCAATTTTGTGTATTCAGGCTTGGGGTCCTTTTAGCGCTCTTAGTCGCAAAAATCGCGAAGTGTCGAATTACGAATTTTTGGAGCATCCAACGGTCCTTAAGTCTTATCAAATGAGTGACTAAGATCTTATCTTTGGACTCTCGGGTTTCAAGATTTTTGTTGCTTTGCAACCTTTGCACGAAGATCACTAAATTTGCGAAATTTGAAAATCTTTGGTGGTTAAAACATGCGCAACTTTTCTTGATATGACGATTGTTGTTGCTCTTGTCTTGATTTGATGGCTGAAACTTGTTTTCCTTTTCTACGCACTCCTCGTCCTTTCTGAACTCGATCGATGGCTCAGATATGTTCATAGGGACGATCTTACGGCTGTGTGTGGTTGTCCTTTGCTTCTCTCACAGAATCTTCTCCGAAAGAGGGAATTTCACGAATTGTTTAAAGAACTTGTGTATCTTTAATTGTTTCTTCCTTATGTAGCTTTGTTTCGTGAAACTTTCACGGATCTTTAAATTCTCACGATTCTTTATTGTTTATGCCTTATGCTTCCATGCAATTGTTGTCTGCAATGATCTTTTGAGCGGACTGCTCTCCAAGCTTTGTGAAGAAACTGTTTCCCATGCTCTCGTTGACAATTTAAGCTCTGCGCTTCTTAGGATCGGGCTGCTCTCCAGACTATGTGAAGAGGCTTACGTCTAAAGCTCTGATACCATGATAAAATGAGAAGCAGAGAATACAAAGAAAGAGAAGAGCATAAATAGTATTCAACATATTGAATTAATGAGAAAAAGAGTACACACGAAAAAAGGAAAAGAGCTAAGCTAAATAGGCTCAAGAAAATCAAGAACATGAAGAACCGAGTGTACAACTGGCCAGGACAACTGGAAATGTACAATCAGACTCTTGAGGTTACATTATATTTAATAGATATGGGACACGTTTGGTAGATTCATAGTAAACTTGCTTATAATTTTGTTTATGCCCATAAGGGGAGACGATGTTTACATATCTTATAAAATACAACTATGAGCTCTCGTGGCAACCGACTTGACTCATCTGGCACAAGCATTGTGTACATGGAGTTGGTAGTGTTGAGAAAATGGATGCATGAGTTGAGAATGTGGGAAAGGCATACGCTCCTCCACAACATCGGATGAAGTGTGAGTAAGTGTCCATTAAGTATATTCCTTCCTATGTGCTAGCATTGTCATCGCTTCAATGGCCTTCATATCATTAACCATCACAACATCTTAGTTGCTTCTCCTATGTAAGGCCTCGTTGCATGTCTAGGGTTAGATAGGTCATGTATGCAGATGAGGGTGTTTCTCTAAGATCGTGAGGGTTTATTCGTTACCTTATTTGGCAAATGACAGTAGTCGTTTTGCGTAATTTTCGACTGGTCACTGTATTATAATATGTTACATGTTCTCGGTGTTTTTGAATGGAAGATGGGAACGTGGGGTCACAACAACATTGTGTCTGATCTTATGCAGGTGAAATTATGGTGTTCAAGGTAGATCTCTCATCATCTATTGCGTATTATGTTGAAATAGGCCTGCCACATAAGAAGTATATGTAAAACTCTTGGATGTAGTGTTTTACAGTAGAGTTTCCGCAAACTAATCTAGGGTGGATTGATGATGCCACACTTAACCAATTTGGTCCAATGCTATTTTAGGTCGTTTGGAAGCAATTTGATTCAACCCTATTTTGGGAAGAAATTTGGTACAATAGTTGGTCCAACCCTATTGTAGGTAGTTTGGAAGCCTCTATGTGGTGCCCGACTCCAACAAGCTACACCAATGTTGATGTTTGTAGCCTCATATAGTTATATAGTTATTTGCAGTCCAATAGTAATTTAGTTTAATTAAAGGAATTAATAAAGTAATTTTTTTTTATTAATAGGAAGAGCATCTTGAGAAATAAACTCAGATCTATGCATATGTATAGATTTGAAAATATTACCATCTACTTCATAACGATCACTTAGGTATGAGATCAAATTGCAGCTATTGTGGAGAAAGTGAATGACATAGAACATGTAAATTTGACACTGAATGGTTTGTCAATGTCTTGCGAACCATTTTTCAAGGAAGTCTTGGCTCGAGAAAATATTGCAGTTTAGGAGAGGCTTTGAGATGATCGTATCCAAGAAGAGACTCGAGAGAATTCTAAAGTCGACAAGAAAGAATATGAGGAGGAGAACTTGATTAGGTGAAGAAGAGAAAAGGAAAAGGTTCCAAGGGTAACAATGAAGGGCCAACCTCACAGTGGGGGAAGAAGGACGTCAGTAAAATCATGTGCTTCACATGCCACAAGTATGGTCATTATGCATAAGAGTTTCCAGAGAAGAAGAAAGGGAAAGTGACATCAACACAGGCATGAATAAATGATTTTGTAAATTTCTTTGAGATGGACTTCTCACTCGTCTAATGCCTCTTTATAAGCACCATCACAAAGAGTGTTTGGTACTTTGATAGTGGTGCATCTCATCATATGAGAGTGTAACATCCTGCTCTGGCGCACTGAGAAAACTTATTCTTTGAGGACACTTTCTCGCAAGTGATCTGGAATTTTATGATATTAAAACATTTATCCTTGATTATGATGTGTTATGATAGATTACATGATGTTTTACTGCTTGACATAGACAAGTGTTATTCACTCAGTTTTATTGAGTGTGCAGAGTTTTGGACCTTGAGGATGCAGAGGCATCGATGGAACCCCTTGGACTCCGGATTGAGTCATGGAGTGTGCTATTTGGGTTGATGATGCAGGAGCATCCCTCATGACAAGCAAGCCAACGTGGAAGCGAAAGACAGCTGGAAGACGTCCAGCGCAAGTTTTTTTTTTTGAATTTTCCCTTGAAGTTGATGCTTCAAGCATAAATGAGATCATTTAATGAAGGTTCCTTGGTAAAATGTAATCAGACCTTGAGCACCCCTCTCTCATCTGAGATAGACAGAGGCATTTATAGTAGTAAATGTAAGTAGGTAGAATTTAATATTAGATTAGACAGTTTTAGAAGAAAGAGGGAGAACGGATATAGACACCCTCATTATACTTTGTAACATAGTTCAGGAAGAGTTAGAAGAATCCAGAGCATAGGAGAGAAGCAGAGAACTGTAGAAGAACACCCATGTACAGATCTTGAATTAATAGAAGAAGTTGATTCAGATTCATCGATGTTGTGTTATTCTCTGTGTATGTGTGTTGAATGCTATTCTCATGAGTATTTACTTCCTGTTATGCATTTGCTATTATGTTGTGTGTATGATTTCATGTGTTGAGATTGAAATCTGAGAGGGAGTGGAATGAGTTACAATTGTTCTCCATCTGAGAAAGGATTCCTGGAATGAGTGCAGTTGAAGTCGTCCACAACGAGTGCGTTGACAGAAGGCTCAAATAGTTAGCTCTTGTTCCCATTCACCCAGAAGTGAAATTGGGTTATACGAGCCGTGCAAGGAGTGCGCAGGCTAAGGAGAGTCTCAGTCATGGAACTGAGCGAAGTATTGAAGGACTACTGCTGTAGGCGTGCGCAGAGTCAAAAGAACTCAACACTTAGAAGAGTTCAAGGATTGTCGCAAGGAGTGTGTGCAAGAGTCTACGTGGAGACTCAGAATTGTGTGAAGCTCAGGAGGGATAAGGCTTCCAAGTTCACTGAAGAGAAGAATTGGATGTTTGTTCCAGGGAGTGTGTAAACCAGGAGTGTGTGCAAGAGTCTACGTGGAGACACAGAATTGTGTGAAGCTCAGGAGGGATAAGGCTTCCAAGTTCACTGAAGAGAAGAATTGGATGTTTGTTCTAGGGAGTGTGTAAACCAGGTGCTGCACAGGTGCGTTGCAGAAAGACAAGATCCGGAGAGGAGCACTTAATTATTTTAGAAGAAATATTCAAGGAGGAGAGAAATCGACGGTCAGGATCGAACGGTGTAGGATCAGCAAAGTCTCGCCAACCGTTGGATCTTCCACAGAAGAGAGGAGCTTACGGCTGTGTTCGGAGTTTAAGCTTCATAGATTGAGGACCATCAGATCTCACTAAACACCCATCATCTGTCAGATCTAACAGAAGCTGCACGAGGGTGACCATTGGGATTTGAAGGATCGAAAATCCTGTGGTCGAATGTTTTTCGACATCTAAAACCCCGAAGTCCCGGGAGATTCGGAGCCGTCTGAAAGTGGACACATGGCAGAGATCAAGGCGTCAGGATTTCTGGAATCAGACGTCCCATGAGCAGAAGGTCGAGAAAGTTCATAGTGAAAACCTAGCATAATCTGGATCATCCATTTGGGAAGACAAGTGTCAAGAGTCCGAGGAGAGTCGGGATATTCCACATCAGAAAATAGGAGTTCCTGAGGATAAGGAATTTGAGACATTACAAGTCCCTAAACCCCGGAGAAATCATGACCATTCATTTGAGAGGACACGTGGAAGAGGTCAGTGCCATCGGGAAAATCCTCGATAAGGAATCATCCATCGGGGTTTGAATCATCAAGATATCGGTGATTCTGGTGAAAAAGTGTTCATGCACTTTGGTTTCGCGAATCGTGAAATCCTAACGAGGAGGAAGATACAATTTTGCGGTCAGTTGTCAACACGTCGCAAAGGAGGGAGGCACCGTAGTGGAAGACAATTGTTAGCCTGACGGAGAATCGGTGTTCGAGGAATCGGGAGTCCCACGGGTAAGTGTTTTGTAGAATCAGAAATCTCGTAACCCCGACGGGATAAGACCGTGGTCACAGGTTAACGGTCATATGAGCCAAGGCCTATAGCCAGGAGGGATATCGTGGAAAAAGGCGTGTCAGGATTCGGGAAATCGCAAGTCCTGGGGACAATTGCATCTTGACATCGGAAAGTCCGAAAATCCGATGAGGGATAGGACTGTGGTCATATAAGGAGAGTTCATGTGGACCCAGGAGCTTATCCTAGAGGGATAACGGGAATTAGAGGAGCATCGGGAATTTGAAGATAGAAACCCCGACGAAAGGGATATAAGACTGAGGTCTTATAGAAAGTGGTCATGTGGACTGAAGGCTTAGCCAGGTGGGGATGAAGCAACAAACGAACAAATAGGGGATCGGGGATCGGAAAAACAAAGTGTGTGGACATTTCAAATGTCAAATCCCCGATAGGAGGAATCCCGATAATAAAGGAAAAGGCTAGCGCTGATTTCCCGATCGTTAAGGGAGATCTTGTAGAAGAGTTGTTGTGGGTGGAACATTTCCCGTTAGGGAAATAAGGAACCTTTGAGTTCTTCGAGCCAAGGAAGGAGATAAGGTCCTGTGAGTGGATGTGCCCTGGGTGGCGCACCTGCATCAAGTGTTATCAGAGCTTAGAAAGGCTTCTTTTCTTTCTGTAGTAGAGGAAAAGAGAGAATTCACCATGCCGCCAAGGAGAAGGGGTAGACAATCACCCGACCAAGAGGAGGAAAGGGAAATGTCCAGAGAAAGAGGTAGGCAAGTACAAAATCTAGACATGGAGAGATAAATGCAAAATCTTCGTGCCAGAATGGAGGACATGGAGATAAGAGAAAGGCGAAAAGCTGATGCAGGGGATATCATTGAATCCGAAAATAAAGATCATGTTGAACATAGAGAAGAAGAAATCCCAGCAGAAGATGCAGCGAGTGAACGCTTACTTAAAGTTGTTGCAAGAATGAGTACAAAGGTGAAAATGGATGTTCCAGTTTATGAGGGAAATCTGGATGTAGAAGAGCTTCTAGATTGGATTAGAGCTCTAGATACTTACTTCGACTATGAAGATATCGAAGAGGATAAGAAGGTTAGGCATGCCGTCACGAGATTAAAAGGACATGCAGCCTTGTGGTGGGATGAACTACAAGATGACAGGCGTTGCCAAGGCAAGCATAAAATTAAGAGCTGGGACAGGATGATTGCCAAGATGAAAGAAAAATTTATTCCCAGGGACATTCAAATTTCTCTGTTCAGGAGGATGTAGAACCTGAGACAGAAGCTGATGACAGTGAAGGAATATACTGAGGAATTCTACAAGTTGAATATCAGGGCAGGTCATCGCGAAAGCAATGACGAAAAAGTGGCCAGGTATATAAATGGCCTGAGATATGAGATTCAGGATGAAATAAGTATGGAAACCATCTAAACAGTTGAGGATGCTTACCAAATGGCTTTGAAGGTTGAGGAAAAGATGAGTCGAAAGTAGAGTCAAAGAGGCCGAGGCAGAAGTCAGCCCAGAGGTAAGACAGTTGCCCAGGAAAGAATTCAGAAGCCCAGAGATGACTGGAAGAAACCTCAGACTCGGACAGAGAGAGGTGGAAGTTCACAGTGAGGGAAATATGTTGAGCAAAGAGAACAACATACTGAGAAGAGAGGAGGATATGCTGATAATGATAGATTTCCTCGTACCGGAGGTAAAGGAAGAGGAAGAGGTGGAGTAATCACATGCTTCACATGTGGAAAGAATGGGCACAATCCGTTCAAGTGTCCAGAGAAAAAGAAAGAAACTGGAGAGACTCAGATCGCCGAAGCATAGAGGCGGGATGTGGAGGTAGAATATGCTGAAGGAGGAAGATCGATGGTGATGCGGAAAGTCCTTTTGACACCAGAAAAGGAGATGGAGAATTCAGTGCAGAGGAACAATCTTTTTAGAACAGCTTGCAAGACCAAGGGTTGGGCATGCAAGGTTATCGTGGATAGTGGAAGCACGGATAATCTCGTTTCAATCGAGATGGTGGAGAAGCTGCAGCTGGAGACAATTGCTCACCCTAATCCATACAAAGTTTCATGGCTACAGAAGGGACATCAGGTAAATGTCACTAAACAGTGTTTAGTTGAATTCAAAATAGGAGGGTATAATGATAAAGTACTTTGTGATGTCATTCCTATGGATGTATGTCATCTATTACTGGGAAGACCATGGCAATATGATAGAAATGTGATTCATGATGGGAGGATGAACACATATACCCTGGAGAAGAATGGGAGAACCCATATGTTGCATCCAATTGAGGATAAAGAAGTGAATCTGGGAGTAAGCAACATAGTACTTCTCATGAGTGGGAAGGAACTTCTGACATAAGTTAAGAGGAAGGAGGATCCACAATTCTTTGTGGTCAGAAAGCCGAGAATTGTTCTGACTAGCACAAGAGTAGATGATTTTCCAGAAGAAGTTCAAGGACTGCTTGAAGAGTTCACTGATATAGTAGTGGACGAACTACCACGTTCGTTTCCACCAATGAGAAGTGTGAGTCATCATATTGACCTCATACTAGGAGCTAGTTTGCCAAAAAAATCCGCGTACATATTGACGCCATAGGAGAATGAAGAGGTTAAAAGATAGGTCCAGGAGTTGTTGTACAAAGGTTTGATCAGGGAAAGCTTGAGTCCATGTGCTGTCCCGATGGTACTCAGTCCGGAGAAAGACGGAGGCTGGAGGATGTGCACTGATTCAAGAGCCATTAACAAGATAACCATCAGGTACAGATTTCCATTGCCGAGGATGGATGATTTGATGGATTGCTTAAGTGGAGAATTTTTTTTTTCAAAGATAGATTTGAAGAGTGGATATCATTAGGTTCGTATGAGAGAAGGTGATGAATGGAAAACAACATTCAAGACAAACGAAGGTTTGTATGAATGGATTGTCATGCCGTTTGGCTTGACGAATGCACCGAGTACCTTTATGAGATTGATGAACAAAGTCCTGAAGGATTTCATCGGGAAATTTGTCATCATGTATCTGGATGACATATTGGTTTTCAGCAAGACGAAGGCTGAACATCTGAAGCATTTAGCCATTGTGATGAAGAGATTACAGCAAGAGAAGCTGCTGATAAACATGAAGAAGTCCTCATTCATGAAGACATAACTCATTTATTTGGGGTTTGTTATATCTGCCAATGAGATGAGAATGGATCCAGATAAGGTAGAAGTGATCAAGAATTGGCCATCACTGAGAAATGTATTTGAGGTGAGGATTTTTCACGGATTGGCTAGTTTCTACCGAAAATTCATCAGGAATTTCAGCGGAATTAGCGCAGGAATGATGGATACGGTGAAGAAAAGACATAAATATTTTCACTGGACTGAAGAGGCTGAGAAGAGTTTCAATTTGTTGAAACGAAAGATTACAGAACAACCAGTTCTGGTGTTGCCGTATTTTCAGAAGACATTCCAGGTAAAATGTGATGCAAGCGGGTTTTCCATAGGAGCGATCTTAAGTCAGGAGGATAGACCAATTGCATATTTCAGCGAGAAGCTGAATGAGGCAAAAGAAAAATACTCCACGTATGATAAGGAATTTTATGCCATCATACAGGAACTGAATAAATGGAGGCATTGTTTGATTCCAAAGGAATTTGTTTTATATAGTGATAACCATGCATTAAAGTTTGTGACTCTACAGGAAAAGTTGAATCAGAGGCATGTTAAGTGGGTCGAATACATGCAGAATTTTACATTTTAATTAAGCATATTTCAAGTACTGCTAACAAAGTTGCTGATGCTTTGAGCAGGAAGTGTTTACTATTGCAGGAGTTCAAAGTCAGGACGTTAGGCTTTGATGATCTCAGAGACATGTATGCGGATGATCAGGATTTTAAGGAAGCGTATGAAGCAGCTGAGAATCCATTTCTCAGAGACGGAATCCCTTGGACAGACTATATGACCCAAGACGGATTATTGTTCAGAGGAAATCAGTTGTGTATTCCAAATTTCTCCATGAGGGAGAATCTGTTAAAGGAGAAGCACAGCGGAGAACTAGCCGGACACTTCGGTCATGACAAGACCTTTGAAAATCTGAGTGAGTCATACTTTTGGCCAGGGATGCGAGCAGAGGTCAAGAGGTTTGTAGACAGATGTTGGATTTTCTAGCATTCAAAAGGAAAGAAACAGAATGCGGGATTTTATCAGCCATTGCCCATACCATATAAGCCGTGGGATGAAATTAGCATGGATTTCATATTGGGATTGCCAAGGACACAAAGGGGATTTGATTCAATCTTTGTGGTGGTGGATAGATTTTCCAAGATGGCACATTTTATCCCATGTCAGAAAACCAGTGACGCGACACACATCACGAATCTGTTTTTCAAAGAAGTCGTTCGACTTCATGGCTTACCCAGGAGTATTGTTTCAGATAGAGATACAAAGTTCTTAGGACACTTTTGGAGGAAATTATGGAAGAAGTTGGGAACTAACTTGATGTTTAGTTCTACTTATCATCCTCAGACGGATGGACAAACAGAAGTGGTCAACAAAAGTCTGGGAGACTTGCTGAGAAGCTTGGTGATAGAGCACCATAGCAGTTGGGACAATATATTTCCACAGGAAGAGTTTGCATACAATGATTCAGTGAACAGGAGCACAGGCCGAAGTCCATTTCAAATTGTGTATGGAGTGCAGCCGAGAGGAGTTTCTGAATTGAGGGATTTGGAACAGACTGCTACTAGGAGCGCTAGTGCAGAAGAATTTGCTGAGGCAATGAAAGAACTTCACAACCAGGTGAAGGAGCGGTTGCTAAAAACAAGCCAGGAATATAAGCGCAGAGTTGATCAACATAGAAGACAACTTCAGTTTGAGGTTGGTGATTTGGTTCTGGCGCATCTGAGGAAAGAAAGGTTCCCAAGAGGAACATACAATAAATTAAAGATGAATAAAATTGGACCATGCAAGATCTTGAAGAAGATGGGAGAAAATTCTTATGAAATCGAGTTACCGGACAGAATCAAAATATCTTCGATATTCAACATCGTGGATTTATACCCATATAGAGCTGGAGAGACAGAGACTACAAGTGATGAACAACCAGAGGTTCAGTGGCAGAAGAAAATGCCAGTTGCAGAGAAGCCATAGATGGAACAGATACTGAATAAACGAGTAGGTAAGAAAACCAGAAGGAAAGAATATTTTGAATATTTGGTCAAGTGGAAGGGCCATCCAGTTGAAGATGCCAGCTAGGAGACTGAAGAAGAGATTATGAAGCATGGACATACCGTGTAGGAGCTCATGGAAAGGAGCCCATGCAAATTTTCAAGCGAGGGAGTATGATGCAGGAGCATCCCTCACGACAAGCAAGCCAACGTGGAAGCGGAAGACAGCTTGAAGACGTCCAGCGCAAGTTTTTTTTTTTGAATTTTCCCTTGAAGTTGATGCATCAAGCATAAATGAGATCATTTAATGAAGGTGCCTTGGTAAAATGTAATCAGAACTTGAGTGCCCCGCTCTCGTCTGAGATAGAAAGAGGCATTTATAGTAGTAAATGTAAGTAGGTAGAATTTAATATTAGATTAGACAGTTTTAGAAGAAAGAGGGAGAACGGATATAGACACCCTCATTATACTTTGTAACATAGTTCAGGAAGAGTTAGAAGAATCCAGAGCATAGGAGAGAAGCACAGAACTGTAGAAGAACACCCATGTATAGATCTTGAATTAATAGAAGAATTTGATTCAGATTCATGGTTGTTGTGTTATTCTCTGTGTATGTGTGTTGAATGTTATGCTCATGAGTATTTACTTCCGGTTATGCATTTTCTATTATGATTTGTGTATGATTTCATGTGTTGAGATTGAAATCTGAGAGGGAGTGGAATGAGTTACAATTGTTCTCCATCTGAGCAAGGATTCCTGCAAGGAGTGCAGTTGAAGTCGTCCGCAAGGAGTGCATTGACATAAGGCTCAGATAGTTATCTCTTGTTCCCATTCACCCAGAAGTGAAATTGGGTTATACGAGCCGTGCAAGGAGTGCGCAGGCTAAGGAGAGTCTCAGTCGTAGAACTGAGTGAAGTATTGAAGGACTGCTACTGCAGGCATGCGCAGAGTCAAAAGAACTCAACACTTAGAAGAGTTCGAGGATTGCCACAGGGAGTGCGTGCAAGAGTCTTCGTGGAGACTCATAATTGTGTGAAGCTCAGGAGGGATAAGGCTTCCAAGTTCACTGAAGAGAAGCACTAGATGTTCATTCTGTGGAGTGCATAAACCAAGCGCTGCACAGGTGCATTGCAGAAAGACAAGATCCGGAGAGGAGCACTTAATTATTTTAGAATAAATCTTCAAGGAGGAGAGAAATCGACAGTCAGGATCGAATGATGTAGGATCAGAAAAGTCCTGCCAACCGTTGGATCTGCCGTAGAAGTGAGGATCTTACGGCTGTGTTTGGAGTTCAAGCTTCAGAGATTGAGGACCGTCAGATCTCACTAAACACCCGTCAGCCATCAGATATGACAGAAGCTACACGAGGGTGACCATCGGGATTTGAAGGATCGAAAATCCTGTGGTCGAATGTTTTTCGACATCTGAAACCACAAAGTCCCGGGAGGATCGGAGCCGTCTGACAGTGGACATGTGGCATGGATCAAGGCGTCAAGAGTTCTGGAATCAGAAGTCTCGTGAGAAGAAGTTCGGGAAAGTTCATAGTGAAAACCCGGCATAATCTGGATCATCCGTTCGGGAAGATAGGTGTCAGGAGCCTGAGGAGAGTCAAGATATTCCGCATTGGAAAATCAGAGTTCCTGAGGACAAGGAATTCAAGACATTACAAGTCCCAAAACCCCGGAGAAATCGTGACCGTTCATTTGAGAGGATGCGTGGAAGAGATCAGTGGCATCGGGAAAATCCCCGATAAGGAATCATCCATCGGGGTTTGAATCATCGGGATATCGGTGATTATGGTGACAAAGTGTTCATGCACTTTGGTTTCATGGATCGCGAAATATTGACAAGGAGGAAGATACAATTGTGCGGTCAGCTGTCAACACATCGGAAAGGAGGGAGGCACCGTAGTGGAAGACAGTTGTCAGCCTGACGGAGAATCAGTGTTTGAGGAATTGGGAGTCCCATGGGTAAGTGTTTTGTAGCTTTAGAAATCCCATAACCCCGACAGGATAAGACCATGGTCACAGGTTAACGGTCATATGATCCAGGAGGGATATTGTGGAAAAAGGCGTATCGAGATTCGGGAAATCGCAAGTCCTGGGGACAATTGCATCTTGACATCGGAAAGTCCAAAACTTCGATGAGTGATATGACTGTGGTCATATAAGGAGAGGTCATGTGGACCCAGAAGCTTAGCCTAGAGGGATAATGGGAATTTGAGGAGCATCGGGAATTTGAAGACAGAAACCCTGACGGAAGGGATATAAGACTAAGGTCTTATAGTAAGCGGTCGTGTGGACTGAAGGCTTAGCTAGGTGGGGCTGAAGCAACAAAGGAACAAATCAGGGATCGGGGATCGGAAAAACAAAGTGTCTGGACATTTCAAATGTCAAATCCCGGATAGGAGGAATCCCGATAATAAAGGAAAAGGCTAGCGTTGATTTCTAGATCAATAAGGGAGATCTTGTAGAAGAGTTGTTGTGGGTGGAACATTTCTCGATAGGGAAATAAGGAACCTTTGAGTTCTTCGGGCTAAGGAAGGAGAGAAGGTCCTGTGAGCAGACGTGCCCTGGGTGGCGCGCATGCATCAGTTGATTTATTTACTGTGATATTTCATTGATTTGATTATATGATGTGGACATGTTCTGACACGATTGTTGATGATGCAAGCTGACGATAGCTTGCCGACCAGACTCACATATGGAGTAAAGGGGCCACACACACGATTTCCAGAGAGGTTGAGGGAGAGGTGTGGACAACAGCCATGCCACAACCTACTAGAACTCCCACTGTGGCTTGAACTGTAGGTTAACGATTACCTAGTTCGAGAGGATCCACGATGCCGTGAGGGAAGACTGCGAAAGTCGCTCACAATGATTCTAAGGGGTGTGCAATATGGCGGGGGCCTTATTCCTTAGAGCCCTTTGTCTCCCACAAGTTCACCTGGCGGAGTGTTGACTCCAGGGGTTATAGATTTCTACCAATCAGTCAAGTTGGCGAGTGGCACCCATGGAGCACGTGGTGCATCCTGAAGGGCACGTCGCACAAAAGAAACAAAAGTTGGCGAGTGGCACCCTTGGAGCACATGGTGCATCCTGAAGGGAACGTCACGTAAAATAAACGAACGAGGTGAGTGGCACCCTTGGAGCACGTGGTGCATCCAGAAGGGCACATCCCATTGATGTTTATGAAGGAACAAACCTAGATGGCCCGAATACATTTAACACCTTAAGAAATTCTTAACCAACTTCCCTAATTAAATGTCGCCCAGTTCAGACTCTAAGTCCTAAGTTTAAAACTTCTCTAGGGTAAATTTTGTTTAACCTTAAGAAAAAGACCCTATCAAATAAAAATAAAAATTTAAACTAAAGATCACTTAAGTGATAGTTTTAGTCTTCATAATTTTTGGGATAAAATGAAGAGAGTAATAATTTAATTAAAATCCATGGTTTTAAATTATAAAGAACAAATAAATTATTTAATTTGTGAAAGTGTAAAAGATTTCAAATTACTAATAAAGGAAAAGAGTAAATATTGCAACTGCCATTTTTTCCCAAATAAAAAGGGGAAAGAAGGGGATAATAAAAAATTAGGAAACTTAGGAATGGGGGAAATGTAATAAAGGAAAGAGTTGAACTTATGGTAAAAAGCAAGGTCAACATAGTAAGGAATCTGCAATTAAGAACCTTCTAATTTGAGCTAATTTAGCAACATCATTTTTGGGGAAAGCATTTAAAACATGTAAGGGGATCTCGGAACACCTAGGAGGAAATTTAGGAGCAACTCTAGGTGGGTGAGGGAAATGAGTCAATTAATAATTTAAAGAAAATAATTATTGGAGGAAAGAGGGGGATGGACGACACTTGTGCGAAAGAGAATATTTAGAATATTTTTATTAAAATCTTAATTTAAAAGTGATTTAGGGAAAGTGTGAGGTTCAGACAACTCTATAAAAGAAAGGGAATATGAGGAAGATGGGGATCAGTTGTTAGCGTAACGTTACGCTACCGGATTTGGGACTTGACTGATTACTTGTGGGGAGTTGGGACATCCCAGCTCGAATAAGAGTGGTAGCTCGACCTTACGAGGTGAGCTGGGAAGCTAGACGTACCATCTGGATAGTGTGTGGCCCCTTTGCGGCTCGGCGGGCTAAGGGGGAAGTAGAGTACCCCTAGCGATTGGTTGGGAGGTACCGGTGAGGTCTCGACGGTCGGCAAGTGGAAGCGGCCTGAGGAGCGCGGACGTCATTCGAAGCGGGTGAACAAGGTACGCCTGATTAATAGAGTAGATTGCATTAGGATTTACGATTTAGATCTGCATGTGTATCGGGTAATCTGGATGAAAAATATTTAACTTCCATCTGTGTTGAATCTCATTAGATTAATGGTTTTTCTCATTTATTAACTCCGGTGAAATTGGTGTACTTTTTATTGCTGTAAAAAGTTTTACTGTGTAAATCTAAATAAGCTCTAGCCTGGTTTTTTCATTGTGTCTCCATCCCCAATTTATCAACTCATCCCTCGTTTTTGTATTATATAATCCTAGCTTCGGTTCAACACCTAAATCTCGGCGAATCCACCTCGATCGTTGTAATTAAATTTGAGTACCTCGGTAAATTTAACTGTACCAATGCCAGTCCATCCTTACCTAAAGGTCTGAAATTTATTTGTTTGATTCAGTAGGAATAGGGAACTCACGCAGTCAGCTTCTTCTTAGTTATTTTAGATGAGTTAACTCACATTGATGTAGAGCTTGGAGCCGACGATGCTAGATGGTAGCGAATTGTTTTTAATTACGCAGCAAATTCACATTCAATTTCTCGATTGTTTCACAGCGACCCACTGTTATTTGGGGTGATCTCTTAATTACCTTGAACCGTGATTTCATTTAAACCTTGGTTGTCCTTTGTTTATGACATCGTTGTCCCTTAATCCATGCGTGGACACTGCCGTATTATTTTGGGGCGGTGATTCATTACGCCTAGTGGAACGAACTTCCTCGTGGACTCCCTCGATGCTCTTGTGTGCGTTGTGGCTTGTTCTTGGCGTTTGTTTAACAGTTAGTTGCTGTAGAAGCCAGGATAAAATCATTGGTTAAGCCTACGTCTCCCTGTTGTGCGTAGAATACCATTTGCATGTTTCAAACGCTTAGTTTGATGGATTAAGCCTTAAAATTATCGCTGCTAAAATGTACCACGATGTGGCTGGATGAACATGCAAAAAAATTGTGCCTGTGTGAAAAACCTTCGAGTGTTGTGTGCAGGACTCTTTCTGCTTAATAAAGGCCTGAATTTTTGCACCCTTACCACGGCAAGTTCTATTGCGGTTTCACCTGCCCCTGTGTTTTTCTGGGGCCCCGAACCTCTATCTTCCTCCCACGAATTTCAGAATGGTAGTGATCTAATAGCCGCACCGTGACTGTTTTAAGGGCCGCGTGAAGCGTGATAGTTGAGCCCTGGCATCTGAGCTTGTGGTGCGGCTGATCCTTAGCAGCAATGGGTTTTTGGTTGATTTTTGACTTCGTCCCCTTTAATTTTTAAGCTACCGCCTTGTGCTTCTTCTGCGTCTTAGATTTGTTTTATGGTACAACCACAAGTATAAATTTCAACCACAGCCTATGTGATTACCGATTAACTACCAACTTGCGAGTTTTCCCCTACATCTTTCCATCCTTGTTAAATCCCAATCAATTAACCACCTCTTCTCACTTTTTTAGACAACCCGATTTTGGTTCGATGGCGTTTCACCTTTACCTCCGAGTTTTACTATGCATCTCTTTAATTCTCTTGATACTTACAGCATAAATTTCTCTTAGTGCTTAAGGCAGTAACCTAATTTTAGTTTTTATGGTCCAGTTGTGCTTTGTTGTTTTTGGCCTTTTAGAGCTTGCCTTCTTAGTCAACCCCTTAATTCTAGTGAGTATCTTAAAGGAGTTAATAATGGTTCTCTATTTCTTTGCCTTAAAGTAGATAATCCTCTTAACGGATATTGAGGGTTATTGTCCTATTGAGTGCCTTATTTGCTTTATTACTTGTCGATATCTTTCAAATTGGTTAAATAAATTACATTTAGGGCATACTATAATACTATAGTGAGAATTTAATGAGATAATCTATTCCACTAAGACCCTTGCCTCATTATAGGTAACCTAGTTTTATTTTGCAATATCAATGATCTTATTAACTACTTTATTTTAGACCTTCATTTTATACTCCTTTATTTTAATATATAATGAACAAATGCAATTGACACCTCCTTATTTAAATGGTACTTGATGGAATTATACTACCTATGTCTTGGCTTTAAGTTAATATAAATGGATGCTTACAAGGCCTTTTCTTTAATTATAGAATTAATGCCACTCTGTCCAGATAAATAAGTTGTTCCAAATATCAATATTTCTCTCCATCCTCACTGTAAACTTGATTATTCTCTGATAAGATCGATGATCGTGGACTCTGTCATTTTAGCTAGTTGCATGGAATTCTTGCGCGTTGTAGATAGAAGGAGTGTTTTAAACTGTGAACTATTGCGCCGTCAATTATGGATGATGTTAGATTGATTTAGAACTAGATTATTAATGCGCGGTTAATTCAAGTTAGTGTCATTATGCACGTTAGACATGTTATGATGGACTTGTGATCGAGGTTTATGTGGGAGATAAAAGTACTTCTTAAGATCTTCTTAATTATTCCCATCAATTATTAATGTTGTGTCAATTTTATAACTATTGCGTCAATGAGTTTAGAATATTGTGCTAATTATGGATTATAAGCATGATGATGTTCGCGTTAATTGTTGGTTCATAATTATCGATCATTGATCTATAAATTAAGAGTATTACATTAATGATGGCTATTGTCAGCATATACTGTTATTGAAATGTGTATAGTGAAGTTACCATATTACATAGTTATAGCAAACTGTAGATGTGATGTTACCGTGTTACTAAATAAATGTAAACGTTATTGTTGGAAAATATCAACTGTAATGTTATGGTCACTGTTATCCCTGATATCTAGGGATAACTAGGAGATCATGTCTCGAGGCCCACATGGTCCTAGACATGGAGTACGAGAGCAGATTGACTTGAGCATGGCCCTTGAGGGCCCATCTTTTCTTCTTCTCAGCCAGACTTGTCCTGCCAGCAGTACCAGCCTCCATCACTACCGGCCTGGGTTTGCATCAGAAAAGGATCTTGCTCCATGAGGTAATTGGTCCGAGGTATCATGGTATGTGTCATATTTGGTCATTATAACCTTCTTATGTATGCATTAGATCTCTTTCATTTCAGATAACTGCTTGGATCTTACACTAATCTACTTGACCATTATTGGGGTGACTGATTGGGTAGCTTAGCAAGTTGGTATTCATGGGTTTTGGTTAGCCACCAAAGGGGGTTTGAAGAACCATCGTCCGCTCCCCTCATACTATCACTTTTTCATCTTAAAACCCCACTCATCCATCCCATTCCCC
>ML795243.1:297628-312594 GCA_009831015.1 Picea engelmannii
ATTGACTTCGTCAATAATAGAATTTGATCATTGGCTCACATATATGATAAAGATAGTCATTTATATCTTGAAGTACTAACCCACTGCAAGCATACATTCTAGTTATTTGTCTTGTCTCGCAAACAGGTGCATCTTCAGTGGATTTTTCTCCTTGACTATCTCATTTGGGCAGCAATCTGTGAAAGGGAACTTCTTTGACTTGGTCCATTACCCTTTAGCCCTTCATTAACCCAGATTGCTTAGGGACGTCTCCCTTGGACTAGCCCTCCTAAATAGAAAGAGCTCCCCATCGAGGTGACAGTGGGTGGGGAAGCTCCTGTTACGCCGGTTTCAAGCCCTGACTCAAGCTCCTTAGACCTTTCCTACAAACCGTGCGATAACAGTCACTATATCGCAATATTATTACATAATATAAATTATAATTTTGTTATGTCATCGAAATTTATGTTGGTAACATACAGAAGTAAGGTGATTGACATTTTATCTGCAAAGTTATTATAATAGGAAAATGTAATGTGGTTATTATTCATGAAGACGTTGTTGAAAATTGTTGATTTTGTTAACACCAAGAAATGTAATATCATTGAACTAAGTACACTCAGTTATTATGATTTAGTGAATGGGAATTTGCAGTTAATTGAAAATGCCTTATTAATGGAATTCGCATTTAAATGGGTTCGCCATTATTTGGATTCATGATTAATTGAATTCACAATTAATTGACTTGCGCTTCCGTAGAAGACATGGTTGCTCTTTTAATTATTATTGTTCTTGATTGTAATAATTTCATTGCTTGGTCTGTTCGTGTTGGGAGGGATGTAGAAACCTCCATGTTCCTCAGAACAGTCGCCAGCCCTGAGACCTTAAATGGTTAAAATCGATGAGAACCTGGGCTTCAGCGTTGCTTATGTGTCTTGGAGGTCCTAACCATTGCAGGGTAGGATGGGCGGGTAGTCAGTCTTACTTATTATCGATTGATAGTCGTGAAATGCATGCAGTTACTTATTGTGTGTCTTATGGCGTCTTGTTGTGATTGTCATGGTTGCATCATGTTCTTCGTCGGGTGGCGACGCATAGTCGCATGTGTTGTTTCCTTAGTACACGTGTGCACACACCTTTAAAAAAAAAAAAATTGCACTTGATTTAATAGGTTGTCGGCATAACGAGGAGGATCATTACATATGGTATTAGAGCGGGTTCGACCCGTGACTTGGGATTCGCTACAACTTTCGTTGACCTGATTTGATTATACGGTTGTTAATCGAGTGGATTTTATGTGCCAGGTAACCATTGTTAGGGGATGCCGCAGAGGCAGACGACGGGGTGCTAGGGGAGGAGGCGCGATGCCTCCAGTAGCATCCGCACCTGAGGGGTCTAACCCCCAAGGAGACGAGCAAGTTCTCGGACAGAAGCAGATAGCAGTTGGTGACGTTGTTGGATGATGAGGTCTTTTTAGCACATGTTCGAGGCACTGATCTGCCGATTGGACAAAGACGAGTCCAGGGTGCCGGCACCCGCTGAGGATTCGTCGCGCGCACTGGCCGTTACAGGTAGCACTCACCGAGAACTTGAGAAGGTCAAATTTTCTGAGTTCTTTGGTGCCCCGGACGGTGCAGCCACCGAGGCATGGTTGGAGAACATGGCGATGTGCTTCTCATTTCGCGATTATACCTCCAACATGAAGGTCTGCATGGCGGTATTTCAACTGAAGGGGAGCAACCTTCTATGGTGGAAGAAGCTCCTACCACAGCTAAACATGGCCGTTGAGGATGTTTCATGGGAACTATTGGAGGAACGGTTTCGAGAGAGGTACCTTTCAGAGGAATTCATTGAGCGTCAGCTCAATGAGTTCAATGCCTTATGACAGGGAGGTCGTACGGTGCCCGATTACGAGGCATGTTTTATGGTGCTACTCCGGTATGCTCTGCACCTTAACACTGAGAAGCTTAAGGCCAACAGGTTCGTGTTTGGCCTTAATGGCAGCCTGCGTGAAAAGGTTTAATATCTTGATGCCTCAAACCTTGTGCGATGTTGTCCAGAAGATAGTCGAATAGGATGAGTTTAGCTTCGTAGAGGTGGCTTCGGGAGACAAACAGAAGGTAGGAGGAAAGGTTACAGGCTGTGCCCTTAACCTGGGAGAGTTTGTCACGAGGGTCAACTTGTACATCACAATATTAGGATCTTATGACGTCGTGATTGGTATGGATTGGTTGGAATCGCTTGAAGCGATACTCAACTGTAAGACGATACGGTTGAGCTTGATCGATGATGAGGGACAAAGACATGTGATTGTAGGATGGAACCAGGGAATTTCCCTGAGGTTCGTCTCTTCCTTATAGTTACGGAAGATTCTGTGCAAGGGGTGCAAGCTCTATGCGATCCTTTCACTAAACGAAAAGGGAGTAGCGGAAGGACTAGAACACCTCCCGGTGGTGAAGGAGTTTGCAGACGATATTTACAGATGAGTTACCTGGGATGCCGTCGGGAAGGGAATTGGAGTTTACCATAGACCTGAAACCGGGAACCGAACTGATAGCAAGAACTCCTTATCAGATGTCGACCCCGGAGTTGCAAGACTGGAAAATACAACTGAAGGAGTTGTTGGACCTGGGACTGATACGTCCTAGTGTGTCACCGTGGGGTGCACCTATTCTTTTCATACGAAAGAAGGACGGATAGTGGAGGCTTTGCATTGACTACTGTCAACTAAACAAGGCTATGATCAAGAATCAGTACCCCTTACCAAGAATCGATGATCTGTTCGATCAAATTAAGGGTGCGATGATGTTCTCCAAGATCGATTTGCAATCAAGGTATCACCAGTTGCTGATCAAGGATGATGACATCCCTAAGACTACCTTTAAGACGAGGTTTGGACATTTCGAGTTTACTATTTTACCGTTGGGACTGACAAACTCCCCAGGAGTATTTACGAGTTTGATGAACGGGGTGTTCCGTGAGTACTTGGACAAGTTCGTCCAAGTGTTCATTAACGATATTTTGATTTACTCTCGTATGATAGAGGAGCTTGACGAGAACTTGCGATTGGTACTACAGTGCCTGCAAGAGCACCAACTGTATGGGAAACTATCCAAATGCTCTTTTTATCAATCAAAGATTCACTACTTAGGGCATGTCATTTTCGGTGAAGGCATCGCCGTGGATCCAGCCAAGGTTGAGGCTATTATGGGATGGCCTGCACTGACAAATGTCACAGACGTTCATAGCTTTATGGGTTTAGCAGGATATTATCGACAGTTTGTCGAGGGATTTTCGAAGATAGCAAATTCGATCACGAAATTGCAGAAGAAAAACAAGAAGTTTGTTTGGACCAAGAAATGTGTGGAAGCATTTCAGAGGCTTAAAGATTTGTTGACAAAAACGTCGATACTAAAAGTCCCTAACATGGACACAAACTTCTTGTTATGCACTGACACATCTAAGGAAGGTTTAGGAGGAGTCTTGATGCAAGACGGACGAGTGATTGCTTACATTTCGAGGGAACTGAGAAGGCATGAAGAGAACTACGCGACACACGATTTGGAGTTATTAGCCATCATATATGCCTTGAAGGTTTGGAGACACTACCTTGTTGGCCTAAAATTTGAACTAAAGACAGATCATTGTGGACTACAACACATTTTTACGCAAAGCGACCTAAATGCACGACAACGGTGCTAGTCGGAATTGCTTAGCGAGTACGAATTCGAGATTACTTACATAATGGGAACAGTGAACTGAGTGGCGGATGCTTTGAGTCGGAGGCCACACATATTTTCAGTGTTGCCTCTTCAGACGAATCTACGTGAGAATATTCTTACTTTATAGTGTGACGATGAATGGTACAAAGAGGTCGAGGGTTTTATCGGACAAAACACAATGATGGTACCACGAAATGAGGGATATTCATTTGATAGCGATGGTTTATTGAGGTTTAAAAGTCGGATTTACGTACTGCCAAATGACGAGTTGCGGATGTTGATCCTGAGCAAGGCTCATAGATCAGTTTACATGGCTCACCCGGGAGTTACGAAGATGAGGGTAGACCTTAAGCCCTTATTCTTTTGGAAGGGAATGAAGGCCGACAAAGTCAACTATGTGGCCATATGTCTAGAGTGTCAGCAGGTAAAGGCTGAGCATAGACACCCATCAGGATTACTTCAACCACATGCCATCCTGGAATCAAAATGGGAGGTTATTTCGATGGATTTTATTGTTGGATTGCCATTGATGGCAAGGAGACATGACTCGATTTTTGTGATAGTAGACACTCTGACGAAGAGTTCTCACATTATTCCTGTGCATACGACGTATCAGGCACCTGACATAGTGAGAGTTTTCATCAGTGAGATTGTGAGGCTACATGGCATGCCTAAGAGGATTATATCCGATCGAGGATCGGTGTTTACTGGACAATTTTGGATGACTTTCCAAGAGGCCTTGGGAACCCAACTTAACTTTAGTACTGTGTATCACCCGGAGACTGACGGGCAGACCGAACGAACAAACCAAACCTTGGAAGACATGTTGCGCATGTACGTGATGGA
Source organism: Picea engelmannii (assembly GCA_009831015.1). Taxonomy (NCBI): domain Eukaryota; kingdom Viridiplantae; phylum Streptophyta; class Pinopsida; order Pinales; family Pinaceae; genus Picea; species Picea engelmannii. The sequence continues at coordinate 302,176 of ML795243.1, forward strand.
CCAACAAAAGCGTTGGGAGGAAGTCTTGCCTCTAGTAGAGTTCGCTTACAACCACAATTACCAGAGCACCATTAAGATGGCACTTTTCGAGTTTCTTTACGGGCAATCGTTTCGGACGCCCTTGAGTTGGGATCGACTTGAGGATAGGGTCCTAGTGGGACCAGAAGTGATCCAAGAAGTGGAATACCAAATTCAAACCATAAGACAAAGGATTAAAGAAGCGCAAGATCGATAGAAGAGTTATGTTGATGCACACCGAGTCGGCCGTAGTTATGAGGTCGACGATCGAGTCTTCTTGCAGGTTAAACCGCATAAGAGTTCGATCAAGTTTTAAAAGAGAGCTAAACTCTCTCCTAGGTTGGTGGGGCCTTTCAAGATTGTGTAGAGAAAGGGGCCCGTGGCCTATCGACTGGCCTGGCCTGATTCTTTGAGGCGTATGCACGATGTTTTTCATGTATCTTTTTTGAGACATTATATTAGTGATCCTACACATGTGATTGACATGAGTTCCTTGTAGGTATCGGATGAGGAGAAATCACGGTTGAGCTGGTCTGCATATTAGATCATCGCATTCGACAGTTATGATGTCGAACGGTAGATCAGGTCAAGGTCCAGTGGGACAGTTATAGTCTGCACTCGGCGACCTGGAAGGACGCATATGATATGTTCCAACAGTTTCCATTTTTGTTTGATAGATAGACTTATGATATTGGGATACATTTCTTTCGACATTTATACTATAAAACCTCGGGATGAAGTTTAGACCAAGAGGGGGTGTATGTAACATCCCACTCTGGCGCACTGAGAAAACTTATTCTTTGAGGACACTTGCTCGCAAGGGATCTGGACTTTTATGATATTAAAACATTTATCCTTGATTATGATGCATTATGATAGATGACATGATGTTTTACTGCTTGACATAGACAGATGATATTGACTTAGTTTTATTGAGTGTGCAGAGTTTTGGACCTTGAGGATGCACAGGCATCGATGAAACCCCTTGGACTCCGGATTGAGTCAGGGAGTGTGCTATTTGGGTTGATTTATTTACTGTGATATTTCATTGATTTGACGATATGATGTGGACATGGTATGACATGATTTTTGATGATGCAGGTTGAGGATAGCTTGTCGACCATACTCACATATGGAGTAAAGGGGCCACACACATGATTTCAAGAGAGGTTGAGGGAGAGGTGTGGATAGCAGCCCTGCCACAACCTACTAGCACTCCCACCGTGGCTCGAACTGTAGGTTAACGATTACCTAGTTCGAGAGGATCCATGATGTCATCAGGGCAGACTGCGATAGTCATTCACGATGATTCTAAGGGGCGCACAATAAGGCGGGGGCCTTATTCCTTAGAGCCCTTAGTCTCCCACAAGCTCACTTGGCGGAGTGTTGACTCCAGGGATTATAGATGTCTACCAATCAGTCAAGTTGGCGAGTGGCACCCTTGGAGCACGTGGTGCATCCTGAAGGGCACGTCACACAAAAGAAACACAAGTTGGCGAGTGGAACCCTTGGAGCACGTGGTGCATCCTGAAGGGAACGTCGCGCAAAAGAAACACAAGTTGGCGAGTGGCACCCTTGGAGCACGTGGTGCATCTTGAAGGACACGTCGCGCAAAAGAAACGAACGAGGTGAGTGGCACCCTTGGAGCACGTGGTGCCTCCTGAAGGGCACGTCGCATTGATGTTGATGAAGGAACAAACTTAGATGGCCCTAAGACATTTAACACCTTAAGAAATTCTTAACCAGCTTCCCTAATTAAATGTCGCCCAGTTTAGACTCTAAGTCCTAAGTTTAAAACTTCTCTAGGGTAGATTTTGTTTAACCTTAAGAAAAAGACCCTATCAAATAAAAATAAAAATTTAAACTAAAAACCACTTAAGTGATAGCTTTAGTCTTCATAATTTTTGGGATAAAACGAAGAGAGTAATAATTTAATTAAAATCCATGGTTTTAAATTGTAAAGAACAAATAAATTATTTAATTTGTGAAAGGGTAAAAGATTTCAAATTAATAATAAAGGAAAAGAGTAAATAGCGCAACTGCCATTTTGGCCCAAATAAAAAGGGGAAAGAAGGGGATAATAAAAAATTAGGAAACTTAGGAATGGGGGAAACACAATAAAGGAAAGTGTTGAACTTATGGTAAAAATCGAGGTCAACATAGTAAGGAATCTACAATTAAGAACCTTCTAATTTGAGCTAATTTAGCAACATCATTTTTGGGGAAAGCATTTAAAACATGTAAGGGGATCTAGGAACACCTAGGAGGAAATTTAGGAGAAACTCTAGGTGGGTGAGGGAAATGAGTCAATTAATAATTTAAAAAAAATAATTATTGGAGGAAAGAGGGGGATGGACGACACTTGTGCGAAGGAGAATATTTAGAATATTTTTATTATAAACTTAATTTAAAAGTGATTTAGGGAAAGTTTGAGGTTCGGACAACTCTATTAAAGAAAGGGAAGATGAGGAAGACGGGGATTGGCTATTAGCGTGACGTTACGCTGCTGGATTTGTGACTTGACTGATTACTTGTGGGGAGTTGGGACATCCCAGCTCGTATAGGAGTGGTAGCTCGACCTTGTGAGGTGAGCTGGGAAGCTAGACGTACCATATGGATAGTGTGTGGCCCCTTTGTGGCTCGGGGGGCTAAGGGGGAAGCAGAGTAACCCTAGCGATTGGATGGGAGGTATCAGTGAGGTCTCGACGGTCGAAAAGTGGAAGCGGCCCGAGGAGCGCGGACATCATTCGAAGCGGGAGAACAACGTACACCTGATTAATAGAGTAGATTGCATTAGGATTTACAATTTAGATATGCATGTGTATTGGGTAATCTAGATGAAAAATATTTAACTTCCATCTATTTTGAGTCTCATTGGATTAATGGTTTTTCTCATTTACTTACTTCGGCGAAATTGGTGTATTTTTCATTTCTGTAAAAAGTTTTACTGTGTAAATCTAAATAAACTCTAGCCTGGTTTTTCCATTGCGTCTCCATCCCCAATTTATCAACTTAGCCCTCGTTTTTGTATTATATAATCCTAGCTTGGGTTCAACACCTAAATCTCAGCGAATCCACCTCAATCGTTGTAATTAAATTTGAGTACCTCGGTAAATTTAACTGTACCAATGCCAGTCCATCCTTACCTAAAGGTTTGAAATTTATTTGCTTGATTCGGTAGGAATAGGGAACTCACACAGTTGGCTTCTTCTTAGTTATTTTAGATGTGTTAACTCACCTTGATGTAGAGCTTGCAGTCGGCGATGCTAGATGGTAGCGAATTGTTTTTAATTACGCAACAAACTCACATTCAATTTCCGGATTGTTTCACAGCGAATCACTGTTATTTGGGGTGATCTCTTAATTACCTTGAACCGTGATTTCATTTAAACCTTGGTTGTCCTCTGTTTATGACATCGTTGGCGCTTAATCCGCGTGTGGACACTGCCGTATTCTTTTGGGGTGGTGATTCATTGCTCTTGGTGGAACGAACTTCCTTGTGGACTCCCTCGATGCTCTTGTGTGCGTTGTGGCTTGTTCCTAGCGTTTATTTAACAGTTAGTTGCTGTAGAAGCCAGGATAAAATCATTGGTTAAGCCTATGTCTCCCTGTTTTGCGTAGAATACCATTTGCATGTTTAAAACGCTTAGTTTGATGGATTAATCCTTAAAATTCTCGCTGTTAAAACGGACCACGATGTGGCTGGATGAACATGCAAAAAAAATTTGCCTGTGTGAAAAACCTTCGAGTGTTGTGTGCAGGACTCTTTCTGCTTAATAAAGGCCTGAATTGTTGCACCCTTACCGCGGCGAGTTGTATTGCGGTTTCACCTGCCCCTGCATTTTTCTGGGGCCCCGAACCTCTGTCTTCCTCCCACGAATTTCAGAATGGCAGTGATCTAATAGCCGCACCATGACTATGTTAAGGGTTGCGTGAAGCATGATAGTTGAGCCCTGGCGTCTGAGCTTGTGGTGCGGCTGATCCTTAGCAACAACGGGAGTTTGGTTGATTTATGACTTCGTCCCCTTTCATTTTTAAGCTACCGCCTTGTCCTTCTTGTGTTTCTTAGATTTGTTTTATGGTACAACCGCAAGTATAAATTTGAACCACAGCCTATGTGATTACCGATTGACTGCCAACTTGCGAGTTTGCCCCTACATATTTCCATCCTTGGTAACTCCCAATCACTTAACCGCCTCTTCTCACTTTTTCAGACAGCCCAATTGGGGTTCGGTGGCGTTTCACCTTTATGTCCGAGTTTTACTATGCCTCTCTTTAATTCTCTTGATACTTACAACATAAATTTCTCTTAGTTCTTAAGGCAGTAACCTAATTTTAGTTTTTATGGTCCAGTTGCGCTTTTTTGTTTTTGGCCTTTTAGAGCTTGCCTTCTTAGTCGACCCCTTAATTCTAGTGAGTATCTTAAAGGAGTTAATAATGGTTCTCTATTTCTCTGCCTTAATGTAGATAATCATGTTAACGAATATTGAGGGGTTATTGTCCTGTTGAGTGCCTTATTTGCTTTATTACTTGTCAATATCTTTCAAATTGGTTAAATAAATTACCTTTAGGGCATACTGTAATACTATAGTGAGAATTTAATGAGATAATCTATTCCACTAAGACCCTTGCCTCATTATAGGTAACCTAGTTTTATTTTGCAATATCAATGATCTTATCAACTACTTTATTTTAGACCTTCATTTTATACTCCTTTATTTTAATATATAATGAACAAATGCAATTGACACCTCCTTATTTAAATGGTACTTGATGGAATTATACTACCTATGTCTTGACTTTAAGTTAATATAAATGGATGCTTACAAGGCCTTTTCTTTAATTATAGCATTAATGCCACTCTGTCCAAATAAATAATTTGTTCCAAATATCGATATTTAGGATTGCTTTATAATAAGCTAGATTGATTAAACCTCTCGATCCTCACTGTAAACTTGATTATTCTCTGATAAGATCGATGATCGTGGACTCTGTCATTTTAGCTAGTTGCATGGAATTCTTGCGCGTTGCAGATAGAAGGAGTGTTTTAAACTGTGAACTATTGCACCTTCAGTTAGGGATGATGTTAGATTGATTTAGAACTAGATTATTAATGCGCGGTTAATTCAAGTTAATGTCATTATGCACGTTAGACATGTTATGATGGACTTGTGATCGAGGTTTATGTGAGAGATAAAAGTACTTCTTAAGATCTTCTTAATTATTTCCATCAATTATTAATGTTGTGTCAATTTTATAACTATTGCGTCAATGAGTTTAGAATATTGTGCTAATTATGGATTATAAGCATGATGATGTTCGCGTTAATTGTTGGTTCATAATTATCGATCATTGATCTATAAATTCAGATTATTGCATTAATGATGGCTATTGTCAGCATATACTGCTATTGAAATGTGTATAGTGAAGTTACCATATTACATAGTTATAGCAAACTGTAGATGTGATGTTACTATGTTACTAAATAAATGTAAACGTTATTGTTGGAAAATATCAACTGTAATGTTATGGTCACTATATCGCAATATTATTGTAATATAAATTATAATGTTGTTATGTCATCGAAATTTATGTTGGTAACATACAGAAGTAAGGTGATTGACATTTTATCTGCAAAGTTATTATAATAGGAAAATGTAATGTGGTTATTATTCATGAAGACGTTGTTGAAAATTGTTGATTTTGTTAACACCAAGAAATGTAATATCATTGAACTAAGTACACTCAGTTATTATGATTTAGTGAATGGGAATTCGCAGTTAATTGAAAATGCCTTATTAATGGAATTCGCATTTAAATCGGTTCGCCATTATTTGGATTCGCGATTAATTGAATTTGAAATTAATTGACTTGCGCTTCCGTAGAAGACATGGTTGCTCTTTTAATTATTATTGTGCTTGATTGTAATAATTTCATTGCTTGGTATGTTCGTGTCGTGCGAGATGTAGACACCTCCATGTTCCTCAGAACAGTCGCCAGCCCTGAGATCTTAAATGGTTAAAACAGATGGGAACCTGGGCTTGAGAATTGCTTATGTGTCTTGGAGGTCCTAACCATTGCAAGGTAGGACAGGCGGGTAGTCAGTCTTACTTATTGTTGATTGATAGTCGTGAAATGCATGCAATTACTTATTGTTCGTCTTATGGCGTCTTGTTGTGATTGTCGTGGTTGTGTCATGTTCTTCGTCGAGTGGTGACGCATAGTCGCATGTGTTGTTTCCTTAGTACACGTGCACATAGACCTTTAAAAAAAAAAAATTGCACTTGATTTAATAGGTTGTCGACGTAACGAGGAGGATCGTTACAGAGAGAAACACGGGAGCTATTTAGCAGTGTCATGAAGAAAGACTTTGGGATCGATATGGAGCTTGGTGATGATGACAAGTATGTAGTGGAGGGGGAGGGAATTATCTTGTTCCATCTCAATGAAGGTAATTTGTTTCAGGCCCAAGATGTAATTTATGTACCAAAATTGAAGAAAAACTTTCTCTGAGTCTCATTTTTTGAGGACAGGATTTTTGATGTCATGTTCAAGAAAGGGAAATTAATCATATCTCGAGAGGTAGCTATCCCTCACCAAGTATTTAGAATTGAGGTCAGGGATGACAAGTTATAAAGGTTGTAGGTAAAACCTATTCATAGGTCTAAGTGGATGTTGGATCACTACAAGGAAAACACTTTCTAGCATAGGTCTTTGCAGAGATTTTTAGTGTTACAAAATTTTTCAAAATTTTCAAAATAACCTCTGCTACAACCTTCTTTATTGATTGTAGAGGTTTCAATGGATATTTTAACATATGTTCCATATTACTAAAAAAGTTGGGTTGGTGGAGGTTGTAGGAGAGGTTTCTTTTCTATGTTGTTATTGTCAAAATACAACGACGTGGTCTTGAAAAACCTGTCTCAATGTGTTAATATAATCCAAACACCTTTTTTTGTTTATAATTATTGTGCATTGGTTTATCCTTTTTATTCATATGCAGAGAAACAATTCTCTTATAATTTCTACGCATTGGTTCCTCCTTGTTTTCATATGAAGCACCAATGTTTTTTATTTTTTCTACACACTGGTTTGTTTACATTATAGTGAGACTCGTTGAAATTAAGTTATCCTGAGACCTGATGCACTTAATATAGTGTGCACCCTAATGCTTGTATAATTAATACGTACTCATATTTGTTTTACCATGTGCATTGAAGGGTACTGGAATTTAAAATATTCAAGGTGAGATGTTGGCGTCATTATTTTTACTAAGCATCGGTGAATATATTATACTAAAGGCATCGACGCATAAATTACAGTTAGATCCTTGGTGCATAAATTATATTTAGTTCCCTCGTGTACATTTTAAACATGGACACCATACAATTTTGAAACAATAAATATTATTATACTTTATATTTTTACCAAACGATGTGTTTTCTCAATAGTTGGTACTAATGCGTTATTGTAATTAATGTTCACCAGTGCATACGAATTCTCCAAATAAACCATTTCCTATATTATGGAACACATTTTCTAGTGAGTTCAAAAGAAAACAATGCATTTATATGTATATATATTTTAATTAATTGTAATTTTTACAATTTTTCAATTAATCAATTCAAAATCAAAAAAAATATCACAATATTATTTTATATTTTTGTTATTGCATTTTTACATAATGATTGCATTAATCCATTATCCAACAAATTTCACCTATATTATTTGTAACAATATAAATCGTCCAAATATTAATTATTCAACAATACAAGATTTTAGAACACTCAACAATGCAATAATTTAAGAAACCCATTTTATTATATATTGATGGAAAATACCACCTTCAACCCACAATCATAGAGTTTTCAACACTTTACCACAATCAATATTCAGAGTGCTTGTGTGGCCTAGGATCAACACGAACAAACATTGGAATTTACCTTTTCCTACAACGCTGAATTGTTCTCTGTCATAGATAATTTTATGCATGGAATTACCAATATGAAGATATATCTCTGCATGGAAGAACATATCCAGATATATCTCTACGTGGAAGCACCAATGAATCTGTTCTAGACAATTATGCGTGAAACTCGGTAAACAATAATAATGGTTTATAGAGAACTTTACATGGAATTTGAAAAATAATACCTATGTGTCACACATATTTAAGGGGTGATTCAACTACGTCAAATCCTGAACATTTGTGCAAAATATAGACTATCTATCCCTATGAAGGAAAACATTCATGGAATATTTCTTAAACAAAGTTTTAAAACTTGATTGAAATTAACTATGCAAAAGATTTCCTGCAATCATCGAATATCGTTGCTCAATCACGATAAATTTTACATGGAATTTAACCACTCGAACACATAGTGCGACAACATGCAAAAACACAACGCGACAACACCACACTCTGTTCATTCTTAATATCAATAAAGTAAGAATTTTTACATAGGAATGCTCATTCCTTGTTCTTCTCTTGGACCTCTATGATCCACACTCTTACATATTCAGTCCCACACACTCTCTAATCTCTAATTCTATCAAAAGATACAATATATCTTGAGCCCTCAGATAGCTCACAAACAACCAAATCCTGAGTTATCTAAACAACTAGCTAAATTAAATATGTGTTCCTAATATTTAGCAACATTATTAACACCTATGATAACAATTCGACACTTAACAAACAAACTCAATAAAAAATGTCTTCTACAGACATTTTGTAATTGTAAAAATATAATAAAAGAATTGGGGAACCAACTCCCTTGGTAAATGTTTGGGACCCATGTGGTCAATCTTAAAATTTATTGCCAAATTATCCTGCATCAATCTTGCGGAGAAGAAAATAACTATTCATCAAGTCTTCAAGATCTGCACCATACCTGGAAATATCTGTTGTTGTCATCCAAGTAGCATCTTTTTTTGGTTTACCTTTCCATTTGACCAAGTATTGGAATATTCTTTTCCTTTGGTTTTCCTTAGTACCTTTTTATTCAATATTGCCTTGATTTCCTTTTGCATTGCTTTGGCTAGTCATTCTTTCCATTCCACGGTTTGATCTTCATCACTTACAGGTTCATCTACTGAAACATCCCTTATCTTCTTGAAGGGATACAAATATACAACATCAAAGATTGGAGAGATTACAACACCACATATAAGTTCTATTTTATATGCATGAGAAGAAAATTTCCTTTAAATTTTACATGGTCCAATATTTTTAAGATTTAATTTGTTAAAAGTTCCTATAGGAAACCTCTTTTTCCTCAAATATGACATGACCAAATTACTAACCTCAAAATCCTTTGGTATTCTCTTCATTTATGTTCATTACTTATATGTGTGGTTGTTGTCTTTCCATTTCCGTTTCACTATTTCTTGCAATTTTTTCATACTCACTACAAAATCCTCACCATCATCACTTCTTAACTCATGTTTTCCCAAATTCCTTAGCTCATATACTCCTCTAGGATGAATTCCATATACAATGTGGAATGGACTCATCCATGTGATTCTATTTGGTGAGTCATTATATGAAAACTCAACTTGAGCAAGTATCTAATCCCACTTCTTAGGGTTCTCATTCATAAGACTTCTCAAAATATTTCCTATGCTTCTATTTACTACATTTGTTTGTCCATGAGTCTATGGAAGATAGGATGAGCTAAAATTGATATTAGTACCAAGTTTTTTCCATCAGGTTCTCCAAACGTGTCCCACAAACCTAGTATCTCTGTCAAAAATTATACTTTTGGGTAAACCATGCAACCTTCCAACCTCTTTAAAGAAAAAAATATCAACATTTGTCACATCACTAGTCTTGGTACAACCAATAAAATGAGCCATTTTTGAAAATTATCTACCACAACATAGATTGGATCATTACCTCTATGTGTTCTTGGAAATCCCAATACAAAATCCATACTCATTGCAATCCATGGCCTGCTTGGAATGGGTAATGGATTATATAGCCCTATAATCTAACTTCTCCCTTTAGCATGAAACTTCTTAAATCAAATGCATTTCTTGGGGTTTTTCAATTCACAATTGTTGGAACCTTTTATAGGTCTATATTCAAACCTTCTTGAAATACTACAAATCCCATATATATCATCTCCTTCTTCATAAAAGTACATTTCTTCAAATTTATCAGTAGTTTTTCCTTTTGCAAGGTACTCAAAACCTTCTTGAGATTCCTTTAATGTTCCTATTTTGTATAGATATAGATCATAATGTCATCTATATAAACTATCACAAACTTTCCAATAAAATCTTTCAAGACTTCACTCATTAACGTCATAAATGTACTAGGAGCATTTGTGAGCCCAAAAGGCATTGCCAACCATTCTGTAAGGTAGCTAGAGAGGTAGTGGGGGGGGGGGGGGGGGG
>ML795243.1:312606-350695 GCA_009831015.1 Picea engelmannii
CAGAGGGCCTAGAGTGACAATAGTGGAGGTAATTTAATGTAAGGTGGAATAGGTCCACTATATTATTAAATAAGGCCCACTATGGTAGTTAGATATAATAAATGGGTAGTTAAATATAATAAATGTAAGAGGACTTCTTAGAAGGCTCTACTTCTAGAAGATTCCTCCTCTAGAATGTTCTTAGGTGATGGTAGTACTATATAAAGGGGTTCAAGCAATGTAATGGGATATGAAGAGAAGTATTGTATTTGGAGAGGTATCTCAATAGGAGGATGCCCCCTCGAAAAGGCAATTGAACAACAAAGAATCTCTTCCATAATAGGATCCATTGTACAATGTTTCCCTACCTCAAGGGTTTGGTAATAATAAAGCATGGTTTCTTTTATCTTTCTCCGTGGATATATTTTGTATTCATTATTTGTGGTGATTATATTTCCATATCTAGTATAGGTACTTAACAAGTGGTATCAGAGCACTTTCCTTGGCAAGCATTGTGGGCAAATATTTTTATTTTTGCAGATTTTTGTTCGAGGAAGGAAAAAGAGGGCTGCGACATTTAAGAAATTTTTGGTATATTTTTGTGAAAAATTTGTAGAAACGGTTTGTATATATGATTTCCTCTCAGAAAAACACCCAATATGAAAAAACAAATCATCTGAAACAAAGTCCGGGAAGTCAAGATATTGAAGTTTTAAAATCTGCAATTTTTCAGGGGTTTTTCCGCGGACGGCGACATGATTTTTTTTTATATCTGTAGTAGTTGGAGGCCTAATTTGTCCAAAAAAATTACATATCTGAGTTCCTCTCACAATTTCACCCAATTTCAGAAAAAAAATCAGTCGAAATAGAGTCCCAGAAGTGAAGTTATGAGCATTTTAAATTCAACAGTGTTTTAGGGTTTTTCTCGAAAACACCGCGATTTTCTGCTGTAAGTTATGGTTCTATTTTTTCGGTTTTTTCATGATGGATGTGGGACCGAAGAGTTCATAGGTTTATCATATGGCTATTTCCTCTCAAACCTTCAAATAAATTATTGAATGATTCAAATCCCAATTGTATGACACATTGAATGACAAATTGGATGCCTTTGTAGATGGTCTCAATGATAATTTCCATAGTATTCAAAATTCATTGGATAACATGTAGGAAAAATTACTTATGGCGGACCTCAAGGATGAATATAATCAAGAAATATATTCTTGGTATAATTTTGAGGCCGATTGTGATGATTGGTATATGGATAGTTTTCATTTATGGGATGACAACTACATCCATATTGTATTTGATGACTCTACTCCACCTTTTGTAGAGAACATCAATGTCTCACATTAGGAGCTGGTTACCAGCATCCAACCTGCATATTATACAATGGTATTGTTCCTTCCAGATTCATCTTTGATCATCTCCCACTATGTGGATGGATATTCTTATTTGGATCTACATGATAGGTGTCAGTATTGGGAGCATCATTTTCAGTTGGTTATTGGGTGCCGATATATTCCATGTGGGGTTCACAGGAGCAATTGGACATATGATCCTGGTTTATAATGGAAATTGGACTACTTCAACATGGTGTCTTCCATTTCTCAATGGGAACCTCGCTCTCTAGTCTAGTTCAACACTATGGTCCACACTTATCCATGGGACCCTGGTATATGGTTGTACATCAAGCGTTGAGGACAACACTTTCATAAGGGGGATGGAATTTAATGTAGCTAGAGAGGTAGTGGGGGGGCCCAGAGGGCCCATAGTGATAATAGTGGAGTCCATTCAATGTAAGGTGGACTAGGTCCACTATATTATTAAATAAAGCCCACTATGGTAGTTAGATATAATAAATGTAAGAGGACTTCTTAGAAGGTTCTACTTATAGAAGATTCCTCCTCTAGAATGTTCTTAGGTGATGGTAGTACTATATAAAGGGGTTCAAGCAATGTAATGGGATATGAAGAGAAGTATTGTATTTGGAGTGTTAACTCGATAGGAGGATTCCCCCTCAAAGAGGCAAGTGAACAGGAGAGGATCCCTTCCATAATAGGATCCATTGTACGGTGTTTCCCTACCTCAAGGGTTTGATAGTAATAGAGGAGATTTTGCATATTGTTCTTTTACATCTGTTGTGGTGATTTTTTATTGAGTCTTTGGTTCATAACACATTCATACAGTCTACTATTAGTATTGAAAGAAATTTTCCATTCATCCCATTCTCTAATTCTAATTTTATGGTATCCACTTTTTAAATTGATCTTTTAAAAATATTTTTAACCACTCTAACAATCCATCAAATCATCTATCTGAGACAATGAAAATATATACCTTATGGTATTTTTGTTGATTTCTATGGAGTCAGTGCACATGCACCATCCTCCATCCTTCTCTTGGCTGAGTATTGTGGGTACAAGACATGGAATAAAACTTTCCTTCACCAAAAATTTGTCTAACAACTCATGTACCTTCCTTTTAATCTCTTCATTCTCTTACAGGGTCATTTTGTAGGATGCTTTATTAGGAAAACTCGCTCCCGAAATTAAATCAATGCAATGGCTAATACTTCTCAAAGGAGGTAGAGTATTTTGTAAGTCATCCACTATGATATAAAACATTTCATCAAGTATAACTTTAACTTCTATAGGTAAATCATCCATATTTGTATTATTGAGTATTACCTTTGGCCTACCAATTAAAGAAAAATGCATCTCTTCATTTTTCTCTATTTTTTGCAACAACTCCTTCCCACTTATCAACAACACACTTGGAATAATTTATTCCTTGGTTGTCTCATCCTTTAAAGATAACACCATATGTTTGTTTACATTATTTCCAAGAGAATATATGTTCCTTCTACCATCATGGATGGATTTTTGGTCATACTACCATGACCTTCTCAACATAAAATAACAGACATCCATGGGAATTATATCACATAACACCTCATCCTTGTAGCTACCAATATGGAATTCCACTTTACACTGTTCATTTACCAAAATATAATGTCCCTTTTACAACCAAGACACTCTATAGGGAGTGGGATGTACTAACCTCTGCAATCCCAATTTCTCTACCATCTCCGTGAAAACCAAATCATCAGTGCTACAACTATTAATGAAAATTTTACAAAAATTACCTATTGATTTACATACATTCCTGAACATACTTTTCCTTTGATCTAGTTCATGAACCTCCTTTTATGCCTTAATGAAAACTATCTTCAACAACAATGAGTCACCTACCTCTGGAGTTTCTTCATTTGCTACTCCATTCACATATTGTTCCTTTGTTTCTGCAACATGTGCATTCCTATAATTTGTTGCCTTGTTCTCTGTAAATTCCCATGACATGTCTCCTATTTGACCACATGTATAACACCTCATTTCTCTACCTCTTGATTGACCTATTGAGAAAAATATTCTTCCTCTTGATTATCCTCCTCTTGGTTATTGGCTTCTTGAAATTCCTGCGTCTTCTTTTGAAGGTTAAAATATTCCTTTGTTAGATTGTCCTTTACCTCTTGCTGGAATCCTTACCTTGTTTCTATGGTTATTCCTTCTGGACATATTCTCTTCTCCCTTCAAAGGTGCTTGGTATGCATCGTCAATAGTTCTCAGGAACAAAAGAGTGATTTTATCTTGAATTTCATACCTCAAAATATTTATGTATCTAGCAACCTTCTCAACATATTCCTCAATGTGACCATGTCTAATGTTCAACCTACATTGTCATAGTTTTATGTCTAAGGTTTTGCAATTTTCTAAATAAATCCAGCTGAGAATCCTTAGGCATGAACTTACCTTTAAATGTTGTCACCATTTTGTCTCAAATCTTGATCTTAGCTTTTCATTTTTTTTCTTTTCTCTTCTTTCAATTCATCCCACCATAGAGTTGCATGCCCCTTTAGCCTATTAAATGCATTATTCACCTTCATCTCCTCTTATACTTATTCATAGCTAAAATATTTATCCATGACATTTATCTAGTAAAGGAATTCATTAAGATTTAAATTAACTTTGTACATTGACACTTCCATCTTATGTCTGGCTCCAATTGTTGTGACCATTCGTACTACTTGTTCTTCTGTTGTTTCTTCTCCTAGATCTCCTTTTTTCCCCTTGTTAGAGCCTATATATTCACTCTCACTGATATATCCTATGTCAAGTTCTCTCCTCTGTGTTGTCTCCATGGCCTCCATCCTTTCCTGAATGAGCCTTATCTCGTAGTGTAACTCATTAGTTACCACATTCCTATCTCTGTCATCTCTCGTTGGTCGCATGATTCCTTATATATAATGTGCTTTGATACCAAAAATGATGGAAAATACCACCTTCAACCCACAATCACAGAGTTTTCAACACTTTGTCGCAATCAATATTCATATTGCTTGTCTAGCCTAGGATAAACAAAAACAAGCGCTCAAATTTCCCTCTTCCTACAATGTTGAATTACGCTCTTTCATAGACATTTTTTTGCATAGAATTACCAATACGTGGATATATATCTATGTGGAAGAAATAATGAATCTGTTGGAGACAATTCTACTTGAAACTCAGTAAACAATACTAATGGTTTAGAGATAACTTTGCATGGAATTTGGAAACCAATGTGTCTCACATCTTTAAGGGGTGATTCCACTGTGCCAAATCGTGAACATTTGCGCTAAATTGTGACTTCCTATACCTACGAAGGAAAACTCTCGAGGAATATTTATTAAACATAGTTTTAAAACTTGATTAGAATTAATTGTGCACAATATTTCCTGTAATCATTGAATCTCATTACTCAATCGCAACAACTTGTACATGGAATTTAACCATTAGAACACATAGTGAGACAACATGCAAATACATAGCATGATAATACCACACGCTTTATTCTTTCTTAATATCAATGAAGGAATATTTTTTACACTTGAATTCTCATTCCTTCTTGGTCTCTTGGACCTTTGTGATCCACACTTTTACTTATTCAATCCCACACACTCACTAACCTTTGATTCTTATAAAAAATGCAATATATCTTGAGTCCTCAGATATCTCAGAAACAACCAAATCCTTATCTAAATAATAGGGTAAACGAAATATTTATTCTTGATATTTAACAACTGACTTAACAACTATGAAAACAATTTGAAACTTAACAAACAAACTCAACAAAAATTTCTTCTAGAGAAATTTTGTAATTATTACAAACATATTAAAAGAAATTAGGGAACCGACTCCCTTGTTAAATGTTTGTGAACGATGATTTCAATATTAATATTTACCGCCTGATACTCCTATATTATATATGAATAACATACTCATTGTCAAATAAAAAGGGACAAGGTAAATGCCCGCAATAATCAAATTGCAGCCAATATGTAATTTTTCCACTTATTGGTAACAAGCCCTCATGCAATTGGGACAATATGCCGAGTACATTAAACAAAATCATTGATTTTCAGAGACAAATATTCCAAAACATACAATTTGTAGTAACATCAATTATATTTACTGTCATTAATTAGTTGAACCATTTTCATTGCTCGAGTTGCGTGCATGCCTCATTTCTTCATCATTTGTAACCAATATTATACTTTGTGTTTTTAATATAATTTTTTCTTTATCAACTTGATTTTTGTGTTCCGCCCCTTCATCTTCCATCTAACAAACATATAAACAAATTGCAATATATATATATATGATAGCATAAATAAAAAAAACATACCCTCGCACCAAGTCTTTCATAAACAATACACATTATTTCAAAACCATGCTTCATGCATTCTCTCAAAATATCCTCCGTTGGTTTCATTTCATACTTTGTTTCCCACATGTTTAATATGAAATGACAGAGCACACTCGATATAATCAATTTAAAAGTTTTCTTGTTGTCTCATTAATTATAAAACAAGGAAAGTTAAACAACATAGCGACTTACAAATTGTTCAATTAAAATTTCATACTTCAACATATACCCACAACCCATACTTAACCAAATGTTTATCATTTCATGGGTTGGCTCCTCTTTGTATGTTAGCACATGTTATAAGAAATCCATGGACAAGTGTAAATTAATTATTTAAATATAAAGATCACAAAAAACATGAAATATTAGGAAAGATTGAAAGCTTAAATACTACCAAAGTTTTTGATCAACCATTTTATTCATCGTCGTCCTATCTTATATGTTGAATGGGTTCTATTTTTGTTTCTCTAACAAAACAATTAAAAATTAGTATTTCATGCAATAATTGAATTCGATGTACATAAAAGAAAAAATATATGATTGCATACCTTTGATTCACATTGTAGTTGGGGTGGATCCTCTTGTGATGCAATTATTTTCATTTCTTTTACCATATTGTTCTACACATTTTTGGGCATCCCTACCATCATTTCTTGGTTTTCCCCTTGTTTGTCCCTTGGAATTTTTAAAATTTCGTCGAAAAAAAAGAACTAGGTATCAATAGATATAAAAACTATGTAATTTAAAAAAAATAAGATCCAAAGTGTGTATAGTAACTTAATATGCACTAGGGCTCCAACCATATTTATATGCACCACTGCATCAACCATATATATATATATATATATATATATATGCATTGGTACAGTATTACAATGTCATTGCTAAATTCAAAACGTTTTTACATTTTTTTATTAATGTTGTGCTCTATGAATTAAGAAAAGTATGGCCTCCTAAGTACTATTTATTATGCATCATCGACCAATGAACAAATTTAAGACATGATGGTTTCCATATAAAAAACAATATTGTTTCCATTGTATACTTAACAATTCTATTTGTAAAAAAATGTTCCCTAGTGCATATCTAGGTACAATGTGCACCACCGACTATGAATTTTTTTTAATATTATTTATAATTTAAATTAAGTTGTGTTGTCAACATACAAATACACATGAGTGCTCTCACAATATACATAGCACACTGTTAATTGCGAAGATGTTTTTTTTTAAACCAATGACGACATGACGATTTGGGATCCAATGCAATGACTGGTTTCATTGCAATGGATAGAAAATTCCCATATATAAATAAACAAACCCTATAAACAACTATTTTTTTTCAAATATCCTTACAAATATTGAAAGAGAAAGAAAAAAATAATGAGGGAATTAGGGCTTCCAACACTGAAGGTAAATATGAAACCATTTTCTTTGTTTGGGAATGCACTAAAAATTGTTTGAATCAAATAGGATAAATATTAAGATAATTAATAAAATTAAATAATATACCTGAAATTTCTACTCCGTGGATTTCTCTTTTATCTGTAGTCATCCCCCTGTTGGTAGCCAATTCACATTTTCTACTGTCCTTATAAGCTGCCTACACCAATGTTTTGCAAACCTTAATTTTTCGTCGTAATTTTTAGTCTCACTTGTTTTCACGACAAGAATGGTTTTGTTGATTCAGAGTCTGTCCAAGTTGATAAGTATGTGGTTAGTGAGACTAAGGTCGGGCTACCCGTGCCTTTTCATGCCCTTCTACCCTCTCCCAAACCCTCTGTCAACCCTGATATCAACCTACCCAACATTATAACAGACAAGGTTGAGGCTGTAAAAAATCCTGTGAGCAAGAAGGTTAAGGGTAACGCTACTGTCGACGACAAAGCTAAAAAGAATGCTTGACTCATATCGAGACTGGCCCGGAATAAACCTAAGCCAAATGCTGAGCAGAAGCCCATAGTCCTCAGTGAAGATTTTGACTCTGATATCGAGCGCTTCCTGGCTAGTGAGTACCCTTATTCCCAAAGTCTGTGCTTCGAGCCACCCTATGACTTCGTTTCTAATTTACCCCCTTGCCTAAAGAACAATCCTAGCTACCCTGGGATCAAGCTACCTAGTGAAACCCTCGATGATTTAACCATACCCTCGATTGTAATTTCGAATCCCGAACAGTCATCATGCGACCAATGTAATGTGTGGTTGGAACGCTACTATACAGACATTCCCTTATTACAGTCGAAAATCAAATCGTTGGAAAAGCAAGTTACAGTATTGAAAAGCCAAAGGGATAAGCTTCAAGCTAATGGCAAGAAGCAGAAAACCAGTGGTTCCATTGTTTTTAGGAATGTCGAATCGGCTATAGCCTTCGTCAATTCCAAACTGTCATGACCAAGTTGTCTTCTCATCATCCAGGTATGAATTTCTATATCAATTACGTTCTATCAATTGCTAGGATTAATATAATGAATTGAGTTTGGTTTTCAAATAGCTCTGCCTATTGTTTGAAATGACTCTGTCATAGCCATATCAAAAACGGTTCTGTTGTGGATCCTCTACATTGTTTTCATTTTGCTAAAATTAAATGAAGTTATGATTTGGTTACACGATTTGGTCGTGCCCAGTTTAGCAATTGATTGGTTCTCACTGGGTTTGATTCGTTTGTCTTTTGGTTTGAGTTAACGAAATCAATGGTTTTTTTCATTCACTTGGATTTTGTTTGTATCTAACCTGAACAGGAGGTTTTTACGCTAAAATTAGAACACGGTTCTATTTTGATTTAACATGATGATTGCTGTCATTGGATATCAATGGCTCTGATTTAGTTTTTGTGATTTGATTGTTGAGATGATTTCATAGGATTGAATTGATAAATATGATGTAGTCTATTAAATTGGAAAAATGACTCTGTTTTGTCAACATTTTCATTTGGATTTGGATTATATCTGACCTGTGCAAAAGATCTCTTCACCGAAATCATGGAACTATTTGATTCATAATGACTATGTTAAACTCAAACTGTTCGATTCACTCTTGTTTTGATTGGATTGCTGCGTATCTTGAGTTAGCATGATTGTTTTTATGAGTTGGATTCGTATCGAAAACAGACTTGATGCTACTCTGTTGATTTTAATTTTCAAAACTGACTTTGTTAAACTCAGATCGACATATGTCATCTCTGTTAATTCGTATGATAAAATTCGGTTAATAGTTCGTTTTGAAATGACTTCAAGTAATGATTTCATTGAAAGTCAATCGATTCTATCTGCCCCCAATTAGCAATAACAAATGAATGGGCGACTCTTACATACCCTGTTATCAACTGATTAATTCCATTATGATTTCATTTGTATACCAGTTTTTATTTGATTCGCTAATAGCATGGATCGTTTGTTATGTTTAATATAGTGCGATCAATTTGAGAAAACGATCCTGTTAATTTGGTTTGGATTCGAAGTGATCTTGTGGATAGTTGAAGCAACTATTTGTGATTTCAATTGATTATGAAAACGATTTCATTACTTTTCGGTTATCCAATACGATGATGTTTACCCAAATTGGTTATAACAAATTAAACAGAGTGTAGCTATCTAGGTTATCATTTGACTTAGTTTGTTCAATTTGCATACACGTGTCAATTTGAATGAGGCTTTTAGCAATCAAATATCTTTTGATAGTTTGAATGTATTTTCTAAAATTTGAATTGATTTTAATATGATTTTGTGTTTGATTTAGACCAGCTACAGAATCGCAAGATTCTGTAGATAGTCTTTAGAATTATATTTCTATCAATTTTATCAACAAAATATCCTCTTAACCTGTCCATTTTTTACCTCTTTTAGGTATATTCAAATTGCATTGGGCATGTTGTGGCTGTCTAGGAGATATTTATGTGATATATTTTTATTTTTAAGTTGTTAGTTTGAGTTAGAGATAGGAACTTGGGATATCATCCCAGATTTTCTGTAAACAGTTTTGGCAACTTCCACAGGGATATTTTACCCTGTGGGAAGTCTTTAAATACTTCTTATTTTTTGTAATAATGATCATCCTCACTTGTGGGAGAACCAGGCTATGGATTTCTGATACAAACTGAGACGAGAGTTGATGTTTTGTAACATCTTTCGCTTTCAATATATCAAACTTTTGTTTCAAGTTTTATGCATGTCAGTTTGTAGTTGATTATAGACTACTTTAGCTATCATAATCTATTGCAGGATGATATGATTTGATTAATGTGTTATCCATATATGATCTCTTTCATTATTTAAAAATACAGCAATTACTTAGTTTCAGTTAATGAATCACAGATTTCTCTTCTTCATTAATTGAATCATTTTGTATAGATCTTTGCATACAGATTTATCTAACTGTGAAGATTTATAAATAATAAGATTGTTGTAATTTTTATGTCTTGTTTGTCCTGTAATTTTATTTGAAGAGCACAACTGCTTCTAGTTTACGAGAAGCTCGTGGATAATTCGGTGCGGGTTTCCTCCCTCTGATCAGCTAAGAAAATCACTACATACAGGACAAACCTGGAGCGTTTCTCTAGGTCAGTTTGTTATTTATTTGATAGTTAATTTGTTAGTATAATTTAAGTAGTTTAGTTAGATATATTTGTAGTTTAGATTTGTAGTTAGAATTAGTATATTAGTTGTTTAGTTTAGATAGTTTTTTTTATTTTTATTTCTTTTTCATAAAATCGTAAAAATCAAAAGACAATAGCTCTCGTTGTCTTAGGACAGAATACAAATGAGTTTTTGAGGTTTTCATTCAAATTTGTAAATTGTAAATATTGTACATTTGTGAATAAGATTTATTTCTGTTAGTAGTTAGATATTTTTAATTTCTTAGAGTTAGCATAGTATTAGGTAGTAGATTAGAATAGTTAGATTTGTTTAGTTCGTTTAAATAGTTGTTTTTAGTTAGATTAGTTATTTTAGAGTAGTTTTCTTTTTTGTTTTCTTAGGACATAGATCGGCTAATGGAGCCGCTAAACCCGCCAGGGTGGGTTATCCCAAATGGCTTGGGTTATTAGACAACCTTGGACCGGATCCACTCTCCCAGTTGACAGATGGTCAATTTCTCCCACCAACAAATGGCGCTAGAAAGAGGGCCTGAAATTAATTAATGGCACGAGGTGGTCGTAAGACTCCTCCACCACCTAATCGCTCACCTATAGTGACTAGAATCCATTCAAACGATAATATTCCCCTTCAAACAACAACCACCTCAACCTAACCGTCCATTGGACCAACCTTTGGATTTCTCTGATATCAAAGAACAATTAGGAGGTACTGATCTCACTGTGAATCCTACATATCCAACCCTAAATCCTATTGCAGGAGGATCTGGGATACCTCCTTCACCACCTCCATCATCTCCTTCCTCTTCTGGAGGAGATTCCTCTGACGAAGGCAGTTCCCCTTCTTATCCTTCCACACCCACTACACCAATGGTAAATCAGAACAACCTTGCTACACCTTGGCTCAACCAGGATGTCGTATTTGTACCTGGAGCTCAGCATCCTTTACCTAAACATCCAGAGAAATGGCTTCCCAAGTTTGACCCTGACTCAAAAAAAATCGTTGAAGATCACATTAAAGAGTTTATGTTAGCTATAAGACTCCGCAATGTCGAACATGAAGACGTTGTCTGTAGGTTGTTCCCCTATACTTTCGAGGGCAATGCATCTACATGGTACTTTGCCCAGCAACCCCATACCATCGTATCTTGGGAAAAGTTTGAGTCATGCTTTTTGGAAAAGTTAGGAGACGGTAAGCCTCTGGAAGTCCTAGTCATGGACTTTTCTAGCTTAAGAATGAACCCAAAAGAAAAAGTTAAAGACTTTAATCAAAGATTCTTAACACTTAAAAACCGAATCCCTACGGATTCCATGCCCGCCGAGAATCTTATAATATCATACTACACTAAAGCTTTGCATCAAAGTATAGCTATTTGGGTTAAACGATCTAAGAAAGCCACGCTGTTAGAAGCCTTCGAGGAGACCAGCCAGATTGAAAAAGACATACTTAGTCTTAAAGACTCTACTAGAAACGAAATAGAGACTAGTTCTTCTTCCAAAAAGAAGATTGAAATCCTCCCAAGACCCACTCAAAGTAAAACACAACCTGAAATCTCTCATTTAGAAAACTTAACTAAAGTTGTTCAAAAGCTATCAAATCAAGTTATAGACTTAAAAAGGACGACCGAAGAATCTTCTTCGAGCAAAGGGCCTTACAAACCCTCGTTCCGGAAGCCTTTTCCCACCAACTGACCTAATCCAACCACCGAAGGCCTTAATCTAGAAAGTCTGCAATGTGCCCTTCAAACAATTCTAGAAGCCCAAGATAACTTGATGCCTCCTGAGATTCCTGAGGAGGTAGTTGAACAAGAGACATTTCAAGAAGAGGAGTCTTCTCCAAACATTTTTGGACACTTCTCGGATAGCATATTTCAATCTAACTTCGATACAGTACATCCCTATAATACCAAGAGTAAGATAGCAAACAAACCTTCTACCGAAAACACTATAGCTTCGCCTCCAAAGAAATCTAAATCAGTTGAGACTAAATAGAGTAATGTGAACCCCAACTTAGATTATGATGTAGTTGAAGGTCTTAAAAATTTGAGAGCTAACATTTATGTTTATGAGTTATTGAAATTTCCATTTCTGCTACAAAAAATGTTACAGAATATCTCAGAGAATGGAAAAAATGGTAATTCAAGTGGTAACAAGGTTGTGCAGAACAAAGTTCCTCAGAAGACTTTCACTAAAAACAATCATGATCCTCAAGATAAAGGAAGTCTTCCTGTAAGTAATGTAAATAATGTAAATAATGTAGTTAAAGTAGCTTTAGAAACTGCGAGTAAAAATCCACAAACTACCACCCTTAGTACTCGTAAAAATGTACCTCCATTTTTGTTAACTTTCGAAATATTTAATAGAAACGTGCACAATTGTATGGTAGACTTAGGAGCATCATCCAATGTGATTCCATGGTCTGTATGCCAGAAGATTAACGCCAAAGTTGAACCATCTACTTTAAAAATTATACAACTTGATCGGACCAATGTTAAAGTTGTAGGTGAACTAAAGAATGTGCTTATAAGATTATCGTCCAACCCCAAGGTTCATCAAGTCATTGATATTATTGTTGTGGATATTCCAGAAGTGTATGGTAT
The DNA here is from genome assembly GCA_009831015.1 of Picea engelmannii. Classification (NCBI taxonomy): domain Eukaryota; kingdom Viridiplantae; phylum Streptophyta; class Pinopsida; order Pinales; family Pinaceae; genus Picea; species Picea engelmannii. Next base: position 325,515 of record ML795243.1, read on the forward strand.
GTTTTTAAGCAGGGATTGGTCGGAATAGCTACACGGCTATTTCGCGACAGATTGGTCTCATCTATGGCTTCCAGAGAACGGCAAGCCCAACAAGATCAAGGTAAATCATGAGTGATACCTTAAGTTCACAGTCACATATTTGAACGATCCAAATGAACCATTTACACCTTATGCTGATTCACCCAAAGTATAAGGGATGGACACCTTTTTTAGCAATTTCATGGCCGAGGCTTCAGCTATCACCAATCCAGAACAACAGTCCGAGATTGTAGCATATGTGCAGCCAATAGCTTCTACACAACGATCTCAGGTACCCGATGAAAATCAAATTTGGTCTCTTTATTTTGACGGTTCAAAGTCCAAAGAAGGAGCTGGCACATGCTGCGTTATTATCAACCCGACAGGTAACAAAACATTGATTGCATGTAGGTTGGAATTTGAATGTACTAATAATACTGCAGAATATGAGGCTTTATTGCAAGGTCTCAGAAAAGATTTGGATATGAACATTCAAAATTTGACCGTCTTTGGCGACTCTGAAATAGTGGTTAGACAGGTAAGAGATTCTATCCACTGTCTGTCTCCGCATCTTAAAAGCTACCAATCTGAGGTTTGCAATTTAATGAATAAATTTTCTGCTTTCAATATAAATTCTATTCCTAGATTGAATAACTCTGAAGCAAATTTATTAGCTAATGTAGCTTCTAAACTTCTTCCTGTAGAAGGCTTGTCCCCAAATGCATTCTCCGTCAAACTGTTTTTCAGACCATCAGTACCTGACAACATCATGAACTGGAGAGTCTTTGAAGACGATCAACAGATTATTAACTTTTTGGACATGGAAGAAACTTTTCAAGGCACAGTGATAGACGAACACACACACGATGACAAATTGCGTGATTTCACGGTAATACCAGATCCGAGAACTGTTGAATCTTCATCGGACATGGTAAACTCAATCCCTAAATCTGTAGTTAGATTAGAGAATTTTTATGATCTTCAAGATAAATTTAAAAAATCGGTCAACTGTAAAACCAATAGTTCCTCATTATCTTATGAAAAGGTAAACTTAGGAACTAAGGACAATTTGCAATGCATTAATCTAGGGGTAGGATGTTCTGAACAAGAAAAATTTGCCTTTATTAAATTGTTCAAAGAATTTAAAGATGTCTTCGCATGGACGTATGACGACCTTAAAACTTTCGACCCTAACATCATACAACGTGTCATTCCTATGAAACCCCAAACCTTACCCTTTCAACAAAAACTGAGGAAAATGCACCCTAAGATCGAACCAATCGTTCAAAAAGAATTGAATAAACTCCTAAATGCTAAGATAATTTTTCCTGTTAGGCACACTCAATGGGTTTCTAACCTTGTCCCAGTCCGGAAGAAAAGTGGGGAAATCCAACTCTGCGTCGATTTCTGAAACCTTAATAGAGCGTCTGATAAAGACAACTATCCTGTCCCACCCATGGAACAGATCCTACAACAGGTATTTGGTTCTGAAAGACTATCCTTATTGGACGGTTTCTCAGGATACAACCAAGTCCTGATGTCTCCACCAGACCAACTTAAAACTACCTTCTGTACCACGTGGGGCACTTATGCTTATCGAAAAATGCCCTTTGGATTGGTTAATGTCGGTGCCACTTTTCAGAGAGAAATGGACATTACTTTCCAAGGCCTAATCAATCAGTCCATTGTAGTTTACTTAGATGATGTTACCATTTTTTCTAAAAACAAAACCGATCATCTAGCTCACTTACGAGACGTTCTACAACGATTTCGTAAATACGGCATCTCCTTGAATCCTAAAAAATCCATCTTTGCAGTCGAACAGGGTAAACTCTTAGGATTTATTGTGTCAAGGGAAGGGATGATTATCGACCCCGATAGGACTCAAGTCATCGTGAAACTTCCCCCTCCTACATACAAAAAATCTATGCAGTCTTTCTTAGGCTAGATTAACTTTGTGAGAAGATTTGTCCCTAGCTTCTCCGAAATGGTCAGACCCTTGCAGAACCTAATTAAGAAAGACACCCAATATCAGTGGGGACCCCTAGAAAATCAAGATTTTAATGCAATAAAGAAGGCCATAAACTGCTATCGGACCTATGATATCGGACCTATGATATCAAGACTTTAGACTCTACACTTTTTCTTCTGACCGTTGCTATGCCGCCGTCCTAACCCAAAAGAATGCCAAGAACAATGAAGTATCCATTGCCTTTATGAGCTCTTCTTTCAAGGGCACTGAACTTAATTACCCAGCGGTAGATCAACAAGCCTATGTTGTTTTCAAAGCAGTCAAGCACTTCCGGTCCTATCTTTTGAAGTCAAGGACGAAAGTCATTGTCCCCTACCCAGCCGTCAGGAACCTGTGAGTGCAGAAGGAACTAGGTGAAAAGAGGGCTAACTGGGTCACCTCCTTGCAGGAGTACGACTTAGAAATCACCCCAGCTCAGATAGTGAGAGGCAAAGGGTTATGAAAGTTAGTTGTTGATTCAACAGTAGGACAACAAGAAGAAAGCGATACGTCAAACCTAGGACAACACGATCAAAATCTAATCTGTTGCGCACAAAACCCTGTCAGTCCTTGGTATGACGATATAAGATTATGTCTTGAACATGGTTCAGCACCCCGTCACCTACATCTCGCTAAAAGAAGAGCATTAATATTAGAGTCTGCCTCCTTTCATCTGGTTAATGGGATCCTGTTTCGTCAAAGTTTTGACGGTGTACTGATGCGTTGTCTTGAAAAAGACGAAGCAGAAAACGTCTTGCTAGAGTTGCATGCAGGAGAAGCTGGTGGTCATTTTGGTGGTGACACGACTTCCCATAAGGTTTTAAGAGCCAGTTATTACTGGCCCACGCTTTTTAGAGACGCCCATGCTTTGTGTCGTAAATGTACCATTTGTCAAAAAGCATCAGGGCATCCACAAAAACCAGCCTTTCCTTTGCAGCTTGTTTCAGTAGATTCTCCTTTTCAGCAGTAGGGCCTTGATATCATAGGTCCGATAAACCCCCCATCCTCACAACAACACAATTTTATTTTGACAGCCACAGATTACTTTACCCGATGGTCTGAAGTTGTTGCGTTAAGAACCGTCAACACCAGTTAGGTAATTTCCTTTCTAAATTCGAATATTATCACTCGTTTTGGTATCCCTGACTATTTAGTACTCGATAATGCTTCTTACTTTTCCTCTCTTGAGATGAGTGAGTTCTCTTTGGAAAAAGGAATTAAATTGAAGTATTCTACTAGCTATTACCCCCAGGGAAACGGATTGGAAGAATCGACAAACAAGAACTTGATTAAAATTATCAAGAGAACGGTGGTTGAAAATCACAAAAATTGGCACAATGCATTGTTAAATGCGTTGTGGGATGATAGGGTAACACCAAAAGATGCTGTAGGTAACTCCCCCTTTTTTCTCGTTTATGGCAAAGAAGCAATTATGCCACCTCATATTCTTCTTCCTTCGCTACTGTTGTCACAGAAAATTCAAGAAGAAAATTGTCCCCCTTTGGAAAACCGAATTAACGCTTTGATGAAGCTAGAAGAGGTAAGAGCCCAAGCTAAACGTAAGTTAGATCATCATCAACTATTGGTTAAAATATGGTTCGATTCTAACTCAGCTTCTGATAGGAATTTCGAAGTAGGTGATCTCATCTTGAAATGGGACAAACCACATGAGGGAAAGGGAGAGCACACGAAATTTCAAAATTTATGGCTGGGACCATTTTTAATTGTTGAAAAGTTGGGTCCCAGTTCTTTTTGATTGCAAAATCTAGAAGGACAGCCTGACACCTATCCGGTGAATGGCCAAGCCTTGAAAATATACTTTTCTTGATGGAAACCCTTGTATATTGTGTACATATTTTGCTTATGTTTTCTTTTTCGTTTGCTTTTTTCGTTTGCTTTTGTTTTTTATTTTTCCTTTGAGTTTATCAGCTTGTGTTTTTTGAAATACACATACCTGTATACTGAGCTATTCAGAAAAAGAAAATAGAAAATTCCTTCGCTGAAATAACTGCTAAGAAAATTGTATAAACATCAATGGTATATTTATGAAATTTATATCTGTGTTGGCAAAAAGTTTGTTGTTTGAAAGAAGTTGACTGATTTCGATCTCTAAGTAAAGCTTGTCATGATCATCTATTATCTTTTTACGCTGTCCCTATTCCTTAAGGGAGTGACTCAGAAGATGTCTCCCTGCCTTAAGAAGTTGTTTTTGTAAATGAAACATCTCTGGATCTTAATAAAGGACAGTTCTAAAAAATTCTGATGAGGTCTAAAAAAAAAATATGTTAAAATATCATCATTTTCAGTGTCACCCCGCTCAACTACATACCTTTAAAAAAACAAAAATAGAGCTGTGGGAAGTGCTTGTAAACCCGCCGAGATGATGAACAGGTCTGCTGGCAGCGGGTAAATATATGCATGACACCAAGACAACTTCGTCGAGGTACTGAACAGGCCCGCTGGCAGCGAAGCAATGTTGGGTTTATGAAAATTTGCAAATAAGAAACCTCTTAACCATAAAATGTCCTTTATTCTGATATGGAAATTCTTGGCAAGATACAGATGTCAGAGTGGGTTAAATGGAAACCCTGTCGAGGCTATGGATTCCTGCTAGCAGCAGTGGCTTTGTCAACAGTATTGGAGATTTTATCTTTAATATCGTGATTCGCTGGTCTTAAGACTGTTATCTGTTTTCATCTTTTAAAACACCGCTGGAATAGTTGAATAATGATGATGTTTATACGATTTTCTGGTTGTTGTTTTTGAGTTGGAATTATCTTTGCTGTCCTAATCTGAATTTATTCTTTTGGCAGAGATAACTACTTCTACCAGTGTGTCGCCATTGTTGGTAGCCAATTCACATTTTCTACTGTCCTTATAAGCTTCCTACACCAATGTTTTGCAAACCTTAATTTTTCGTCGCAATTCTCAAATAAACGACACTTTTATTTTTGCGCTATTTACACACTTACCTTCGTTCTTGTTTTCAGGACTGTAAGTGTGAAAACTTGGTCTTTCGAAGTCGCATTAAAATCTTCATTGAATTGTCGTTATCATTCTTGTCGATATTCCCATTATGTTTACATCTTACTTATCATTATGCAGTTGGCAAAACCCTTTTGATCTGTACTCATTCGACATTCTTTGATTGATAGTGTAATTTCGTTTCATGAGTGATTGAGTTGTGATGCATTGGCAATTGGATCTACATGTTATTTGATCAATTCACTTGATATATTGATTATATGAAAAAGCATTGGTGTTATGGTTTAAACCCTTGTTGTGAATCGTTTCATACAACACTTGGTATTGGTTTCGATTTGTGTGTTTGGTTTTAAAACTATGGCATAACTTTTGATTGTGCGAATGGTTATCCACTTACCGAAGGTTTCGATTGATTGATTGAAGTGGCATAGTTGTAACACATATGCGTTGTGATTTGAATAATTGAAAGTGCCAGCAGTTGTACCATGGTAATGACTCTTCTGCATGGACATAAATAGATCCACCACCTTCGCACGATGACATTAATGCTTACCCATATCCCTGTTTCACCTCTTCTAGCATCGGGTAAGCCTGTGAGCATTCTGCTCCTGTGTATGGTGCATTCAAACCATGGCTCATTCACATCACTACCGTGTGCTCTTCTCCATGGCATCGGTGGTGAAAATTGAGCCGAACGGTAGTCAAGCCCTGCTACTGTTCAATAACGCCCAGAAATATTTACAACATAATGGTTGGCTCACATTTGTACAGAGGTTTGAGGGTTTTAGTCTGTTTGTTGCACAACAGTTCGCCCTAACTTTTGATGGGTGTAGGGCCAAAATAGGTGACATTCATCTTGAAATCAGTGAAGAGTTCATCAGCTCTGCCACAGGATTAGCATCCACGGGCCAACGATGGTTTAAAAACTCTAAAGTTGAGGACGTGCCATGGCTGTTATTGTTCGTCTCACGGAAGGTCACATTCTGTGACAGAGGTATGCCTATTTCCACACTTAAACCAAGGTGGCATGATCTTTTGATAGTGGTTAAACAATTCATGACCTGTGAGGGTCGGTATGGACTGGTTTTTCTTTATCACCTTCGACTGTTAATGAATTTCATGGGTTATCCATTGAATATGCCATTTTATTTCCAGCGTAGTATTTATAAAATGGCTAAGAGGTTTAAAAGAGAGAAGGTCGATAGTATCTTGTTTCACCATGGCCTGATCAGACTCATTTTCGTTCATCATTTAAACCTCCACGGCGATAGTTGGCAAGCTTTTCTCTCTTAGAATGGTTTTGTTGATTGAGAGTCTGTCCAAGTTGATAAGTCTACGGTTAGTGAGACTAAGGTCGGGCCACCCATGCCTTTTTAGGCCCTTCTACCCTCTCCCAAACCCTTGGTCAACCCTGATATCGACCTACCCGACATTATAACAGACAAGGTTGAGGCTGTAAAAAATCCTGTGAGCAAGAAGGTTAAGGGTAACCCTACTATCGACGACAAAGGCAAAAATAATGCTCGACTCATATCGAGACTGGCCCGGAATAAACCTAAGCCAAATGTTGAGTAGAAGCCCATAGTCCTCAGTGAAGATTCTGACTCTAATATCGAGCGCTTCCTGGCTAATGAGTACCCTTATTCCCAAGGTCTGTGCTCTAAGCCACCCTATGACTTCGTTTCTAATTTACCCCCTTGCCTAAAGAACAATCCTAGCTACCTTGGGATCAAGCTACCTAGTGAAACCCTCGATGATTTAACGAAACCCTCGATTGTAATTTCGAAGCCCGGACAGTCATCATGTGACCAATGTAATGTGTGGTTGGAACGCTACTATACAGACGTTCCCCTATTACAGTCGAAAATCAAATCGTTGGAAATCCAAGTTACAGTATTGACAAGCCAAAGGGATAAGCTTCAAGCTAATGATAAGAAGCAGAAAACCAGTGGTTCCATTGTTTTTAGGAATGTCGAATCGGCTATAGCCTTCGTCAATTCCAAACTGTCATGACCATGTTGTCTGCTCATCATCCAGGTATGAATTTCGATATCAAATCCATTATATCAATTGTTAGGATTAATATAATGAATTGAGTTTGGTTTTCAAATAACTCTGCCTATTGTTCGAAATGACTCTGTCATAGCCATATCAAAAACTGTTATGTTGTGGATCCTGTACATTGTTTTCGTTTTGCTAAAATTAAATGAAGTTATGATTTGGTTACACGATTTGGCCGTGCCTAGTCTAGCAATTGATTGGTTTTCACTGGGTTTGATTCATTTGTCTTTTGGTTTGAGTTAACAAAATCAGTGGTTTTTTGCTTTCACTTGGATTTTGTTTGTATCTAACCTGAACATGAGGTTTTTACGCTAAAATTAGAACACGGTTCTGTTTTGATTTAACATGATGATTGTTGTCATTAGATATCAACGGCTCTGATTTAGTTTTTGTGATTTGATTGTTGAGACGATTTCATAGGATTGAATTGATAAATACGATGTAGTCTATTAAATTGGAAAAATGAATCTATGTTGTCAACATTTTCATTTGGATTTGGATTATATCTCACCTGTGCAAAAGATCTCTTCGTTGAAATCATGGAACTATTTGGATGTTTTACCCTGTGGGAAGTCTTTAAATACTTCTTATTTTTTGTAATAATGATCATCCTCACTTGTGGGAGAACCAGGCTATGGATTTCTGATACAAACTGAGATGAGAGTTGATGTTTTGTAACAGCTTTCGCTTTCAATATATCAAACTTTTGTTTCAAGTTTTATGCATGTCAGTTTGCAGTTGATTATAGACTACTTTAGCTATCATAATCTATTGCAGGATGATATGATTTGATTAATGTGTTATCCATATCTGATCTCTTTCATTATTTAAAAATACAGCAATTACTTAGTTTCAGTTAATGAATCACAGATTTCTCTTCTTCGTTAATTGAATCATTTTGTATAGATCTTTGCATACAGATTTATCTAACTGTGAAGATTTATAAATCATAAGATTGCTTTAATTTTTATGTCTTGTTTGTCCTGTAATTTTATTTGAAGAGCACATCTGCTTCTAGTTTACGAGAATCTCGTGGATAATTCGGTGCGGGTTTCCTCCCTCCGATCAGCTAAGAAAATCATTACATACAGGACAAACCTGGAGCGTTTCTCTAGGTCAGTTTGTTATTTATTTGATAGTTAATTTGTTAGTATAATTTAAGTAGTTTAGTTAGATATATTTGTAGTTTAGATTTGTAGTTAGAATTAGTATATTAGTTGTTTAGTTTAGATAGTTTTTTTTATTTATTTCTTTTTCATAAAATCGTAAAAATCAAAAGACAATAGCTCTCGTTGTCTTAGGACAGAATACAAATGAGTTTTTCAGGTTTTCATTCAAATCTGTAAATTGTAAATATTGTACATTTGTGAATAAGATTTATTTTTGTTAGTAGTTAGATATTTTTAATTTCTTAGAGTTAGCATAGTATTAGGTAGTAGATTAGAATAGTTAGATTTGTTTAGTTCGTTTAAATAGTTGTTTTTAGTTAGATTAGTTATTTTAGAGTAGTGTTTTTTTTGTTTTCTTAGGACTTAGATCGGCTAACGAAGCCGCTAAACCCGTCAGGGTGGGTTATCCCAAACGGCTTGGGTTATTAGACAACCCCGGACCGGATCCACTCTCCCAGTTGACGGATGGTCAATTTCACCCATCAACACCCCCTCAAATTTGTCTCTTCAAAAAAAAAACCACCCACTCTGAATTCTTTGATGATCAATATTTGTTGCACAAATCGCCCTTCTAAATTTTGGAAAATAAAGAAAATAATCAATAGGGTTTTCTTTTGTAAACACAAAAAAAGGAAATTCATGCTCATATTTTCATTAGATATTTCAACACATTGATGATAAATGTGTGCACTATTTTTTTTGAAACTTACATTTTCATTGCGTTGTATAGTACCACACCTGTGCAGTGTGTTAGTATAAAACACCAATTTATTTTTGTAATAAATTTTAAGACATTGATATTAAACATACATTATATTTCTAACTTTCTTTACTTATTGAATTATATAGTTAGAAACATATTGGTGTGATGTGTAAGTAATAACGCACTGTAAAACAATTTAATTTGCAAAATGAAAATGAAAAGATACACATTTAAATTTTCTGGAGGTTTTTCTTTGTAGAGGCAATAAGGAAGGTCGGTCTTTGGTGCCTCCTTCAATTAAAAGAATTGGTGCATTTGGTTTATCCATATGCACCAGTGTTTCTTTATATAATGAAACACACCATTAAGTTATATAACTTACTTGAAATTCTATTTGAAGTAAGATTGTTCTATGCTTCCCAAGATGACAGTTTTCTCATGTAACACCTTGTTTTCCCCCATGAATGTAATTATTCTTAAGAATTCATATGATTATATTTATGAATATTGTAATAATTTTGTGATTAATCAAAACACTAGATAACTAATAGAGGAGGGAAAATTCGTTGAGAGTATTAGACACAATATCACATGTGGAATTAATGAAGTGGACAGGTGAGGCAGAGCTGAGATGTTTTAGTGAAGAAAATACGAATATTTATTATCAATATTTCCTATACTTTTAAAAATGAGCATACACCTCCTAGAATGCCTAGATCGATATGGATCCATGTGACTAGTGATGGAAGTCAGATCGATTGTTGAAGTAGTTAATAACCATTGATAGTTTGATCTCTTGAAGAAGGAAAATGGTAAACTGAATATCATGACGACAGGAAAGGTCACATAATTTTCCTTTAGGAATTAAAAAAATAGAACAACAGGTTGTGTAAAGAGGAAGCCATGAGAATCCCGAGTTATTGGTGGAAGAAGAGGGAAAACGTGGAAAAAAACCACTAGAGAAGAAGAGAATGAGGAACACACATGTAGAGGATAGGTGGAGAGAGAAAAATTAGTCACCAAGAGTGGTGTAGAAATAGCAGAGCACACAGAGAACGGGAGGGAATACTCTGAGGGAGAGTAAGTGAGCAATGGGCTCACCAACATAGGGCACAATGTACATCTATGTTCATTGGCATTGATTGAAGAGAGGAATAAAGAAGAGATATTCCTTCAATAAAATAGGAAGCTCATCCAATTTAATGTTGATCACCCTAGAATAGAGAAGACATGAATCCAAACTGGAGCAATAAAGGGATGCAACTTGGTACTGTGTATATAGAAACCGACGCTGGTAAGGGGAGGTCATCAAGGGACTGTATATAAGATAAGGGACTTTCTTATGTAGAGGAAATCTAGTTGATAAACTACCTAATAAAATTATGGAGGTCTTGAGATTAGTGTGAATGGGTTAACTTATGTTGTTGTTAGTGGAATAAAGAGGGTAACCTTCCCGAATCATCAGAACTGGAATATCAGTTCAATAATTCCCTTGTGATATCATGGCATGGAACGGGGGTGGCATACTGTAGGATGACACTCTGTAGTATGGTCTAAGGTTTGGGGGAAAGACGTCCTCTCTAAGTTAGTTGGATGTTGATATTTTCCCCAAATATATAAGTGTCTAATTTGATTTTTAATGCATAGTAATGATGTAAATGTGTGTTTTTCTAGTTTAATGGAAAATATGAATGCATTTAAATGATGAATTGAATTACTGTGTAAGGTGGAATATGATTTTTTTCCTTCACTATATAAATTTTCCAATTCATGAGTTTGAGTCTAGAAAGGATGGACGCTATCCTTGAATATATTGCATCCTTAGAGGAAAGTTTGCAAGATATGGACAAACAAATCATTTGGGAGATGAAGGGAGTATCCTGGCCTCTGTGAAGTTCTAGGTGCAGTAAGGAACCCTGAGCTCTGTTAGAATATCATATTGTTAAGTGGAAATATTTCTATATATGAAGTCACTTCACTTATAATAAATTTAGAAGGACCATGATGGCCTTAGAGAAGTGTATGAACCCTTGAGGATATGACAAAAGTTAGGGGGTTTTCCTCTTAGAACCTAGAATTAGCTAACTCCTAAATTGGCCATTTTTCTTGATGGAGAACTGTGTTTTGATTCATAATGACTCTTAGTCATAGATTCATTATTTGAGTGAATCAGAATCATTCATCGAGAGTAAGGTCTTTGAAAGTGACCAAGATTTGGATTGAGGAACTCTTACGATGATGGAAAGAGGCCACATACCTTAGAACTGTTGAAGGATCCATCCTCACCTTTGGATATGTGATATCCATTTGATTAAGGAAGATATGATGATAGGAGTCATTGATTGGATGGAGGTAAGAAGGGAATAATTTGGGTCATTGACGTCAAGCTTTGTTTCTTCGGGAGATGTGTAGTTGACAATATCAAGGAGGTTGAAGAAATGAGTCAATGATGATGAAGAACATGGGAGTCATTGATCTATCTTAAGATATTCAGGAAGATCAATGTTGTTGGATATTAGTTGGTTTGACAACAAGAAAAGTGGGATAATAAAATTAGCCATCACCCAGATAGAACCTAAAGATTAGAACTTGACTGTTGACAAGGTGTAGCGACCATTGTTTGATCTAGCTGAAGAGATTGTCAATACTAGATGGTCGAGAGTAGACCTCAAAGTCGAAGGTAGTGTTCTTCAGTGACAATGATGAAGAAATTTAAAAGATTAAACATGAGTCATTGATTAGTGAATGCGTGATATAGAATCATAGCCATAGATTGTCATAGGTCCCACCCAGTTTCCTTAGAAGAGTTTCAAATGATAAGCATTAAATGTTGAGTAATTTTATGGCATTGATACAATTAGAGTCATTGGATGTAAAGGTCTGAGATTTGTCAAATATGGAGATGAGACCCAGCATAGTTCATCGTAGGATCATGAGGATGGGGTTTTGTTTATGTATGGGTTGACTCGGGTTCCACCTTAGATTTCCAAAAAAAACCTAGAAGCCATAGGTCCCTTTGGTAAATCAAAAGGAAACACTGCGCACAATGTTCACAATGTAGTCTCACCCAAGATGGCTTATAAGTGACTGCAAGACCCAAATTTTTGTACTCATGGAAGGGATGAAAATCATGGGGATGTTAAGAATATTATTCTTCTTCTAATTCAACATTCACCATTACAGTATATCATCATTCAAATTTACCATTCATTTACCCCTTAACATTCATTTTTCATAACTAATCTAGTGCACGCTATAAAATAACCTTAATAGATTCATGCATTCATTCAACATAATAAGCATTGCGACACATAAAAGGAACCATTCCACACAACGATAGATTAATTTACTATGGTTCACAGACCCTGGGCTACATCCACAAAGATATGTCTTCTTTATTCATATTCATCAAAATAGTGTGTTGCGGGCATTAAATCAAAATTTTGTAATACTCTGTGAGGATGACTAGCCTTGCACCAAGCTCCACAACATGTGACCTTACCCTCATTTACACTCCATCATAGTCAACCATCATTTGATCTCCTCAAATCATTAAACCAAAAGTTCCCAAAAGGACTCTAAAACTGAAGTTCTTCACCAAAACTATGATAGATAAGACCATCTATGATATGATATCCCCTAGCTACCTAATACATCCTCTGTTTATATGAAAAAATGTGGGTAAAAACCAATTACATCATAAAAAAAACCTTAACCTTATTAGATTATGTTTTTCTACAAAATAACTTATTTTGTGTGGTTGGTCTTCGATCCAGTTGTTCCTTGCTTTGACTCTGCGCTTCTTCTTCTTAATTCCCAACACACTGCTTTCCTTGCCTTATTCCACGCTAATTTCCCTTCTTTCCTAGTTCACATGTCTTCCTTTGGTCCATTCCTTAGCTTCCTTCCTCATTTTCTGTGTTGTACCCAAAAATAGCCTACTCCAACATTCCCCCAACACTCACTTGTGGCTCATCTCAAACCACTCAGGAAGTGTTTTCCTCCTTGACATGTTTTTCTAACTCCCAGAATCAACCTGAGATCTCTTCAAAACAAGTCTTCACATGTTTATTCTTCTCTATAACATACTCCACAGTATGCACAGTGATATGTTCCTTTATCATCTCTTCAACCTCCAACCTAATATTTTCCATCTGACCCTTTGCAGTATCCATCTCTGTCAAAATATTCTCTACATGTTCTTGTAATGGCTCTAGCTAAGCCTGCCTCAACTACTTCTCTACCTAGATTGACTTCACATCTGCCTATAGATTCTTTAATTCCTACGTTCTCCTCATCCTCTTCTAAAACTTCATGGCCTTATTCTTCTACTTCAAATCCTATGTGATTGTGTTGATGCTTTCTTCCTAGTTTTCCAATGCCTGTAACTTTCAATCCTCTTGTAGACGTGTCCATAGTTGCACAGTTTTATCATATATCTTTGAAATGTCCTTAATACTTTGTGCCATGTTCTGTATGTGTCCAGAAACCTCCTTCTCTCTCTGTGAGTGCACTTCTGGTGGAATTCTTGTGTTCAATAGTGTCATTAATTCCATTATGTGACTTTTATAATCTTCCATCCCCTGTGTGATCTTCCCAATTTTCGCCTCTCTATATATTTGCACCCCTTCTTGTGCGTTGTATGGTATGGAATTGAAGAATTATTGTATGTGCTACTTGATCTAGCCAATATGTTTTGTTGCCACATTCTTCTCAACTTTCACTTCATTGAAATTTATCTTGAACGTATCATTTATGTCCTTTGTTGTGTGTAACTCTATCGCATCCATGCGTGCTATAGATTGGATTTCATGTGTGACGCTAACTTGCAGTTTGTAAAATGCTTTCATGGTGATCTTGGACAAATCCAATTCCAAGTGATGAATATTCCTTAGTTGTTTCTATGATGTCTCCTCGTTCAATTACAACATATCCCAAGTAATAGAAAATTTCTCGCTTCTTGATGTTATAATTTGGATTGTTTCCTACGCGGGGATTGTGCCTTCTTGAGGAGTTTGTTTTGGTTGTGAATTTTGCTTCTGTTGCAGTGTGATCAATTTCAACTATGCCAAATTTTCCTTAACTTATGACATCTTATTTATGATCTCCCCTCTGTTTGTCTCTGTGTCATCCCACAACATTGCTACATGGTCTTCTATTTTTTTTTCCACCATCTCCACATCATCTTCTGTAATTGTGAATTCTAGGAAATATTTGTGTTTCTTCATATTTTTCCTCTGTCATACTACCTGCAGCATGATCCTATTATTTGGAAGACTCTTTGTCTCCGGTAAATTTTTTGGTACTTCTATGTCTAGGATGTCTCCTCCTCCTTGTTCCTCCTGCACGAGAACATTTGTTTCCTTCTATGTGCTTTCCTTCATCTTTTTCTATTGTTCTCCTTCGGTGGTCACTCTGACGCGGTCTTTATCCTTTGATAATGGATTAGGATTTTTTTTTTGTTGTCTTGGTTTCCTTACTATTGTGCTCCATGCAATATATTATGTGCGCTCATCAATATTCTTGGTGTTTGTTATCAGACTTATAGATTTTTGCGACATGCCATTTTATACTAGATGCTTCCCTTTTAGTGGTACCCTTCACTCATCTGGAAAATATTTCATAGCCCATTGAACTTCCTCTCTAGTGATGAAGTACCTCATCTACATCCAATTCTCCTTCAACTCCCTTTTTTCCTGAATCCATACATTATTCCTTGATACCTAAAATTTTTCTATATCCTTTTGTTTCTCCACCACTTTTGGTGGTATCCTCATGTCTCAGTCACCTTTTATTGTATTTCCTCCAAATACATTGAAAATATGCTCAAGTTTTCCTTCATTTGATTTCCATTTTAAGTGTGCCAAAATGTTTCATATTGTCCTACGTGACACTTTCCTATCCTTTGACAAAACATGTTGTTATTTAGGGTGTCTCCATCCCACCAATTATATAAGTATGACCAGCCATGAGTAATGAAAATCTATTCCTAATTATTGTGCATCTTTATAGTCATAAAAAAATAAGTTTAATAAGTATGGGCTCCAACTATATAAATTCCCCTTCGTGCACTACGCGATTGCTGCTATCAACCCTGCTAATGCTTCTTTCTTGCGACACTTCCTTAATACTTTGCATTCCATTAAATTCATTGTCAATGTTTTTGTAGGTTTGATGATCGTATTAGTTATAATTCCCTTGGACCCTATCACTCTTCCATATGTTTACTTGATTTCCTCTGTCAGGGTCTTCTCCTTAGTTTTATCATCCAAATATTTCTTAGGCTTCTCTCCATTAGTTGGTATACCTTTGATCTTCACAATCATATCAACATCGATTGAAATTGGCCTATCCAACCAAGAAATTCCCCCATGTACCAATGCAACTAATTGTTTTACAAAGTTATTCACATCCTTTCCAAGTCCAAAATGAGGGATCTCGAGTAAGTTCATTAACCCTAGGTTGTATAAACATGTTATCTACTATTTTGGTTCAATTATTGTAACTCTATATGCATTGATTCCTTTTCTCTCCTTGTATACCTTTGGCTCAAATTCAGGGAATTTATCTCTATCTGCTACGTCATGATCTGCATACCTTAGTTTTTCTACACAACCTAAAATGTTAGGAAAAATTGTGAGTCCTTCTGGAATGCGTGGTAGTACTATTGTGACTTCAGCCTATTTTCATGGTGACCTATGCATAGGATATTTCCCCTTTATCTTGTCTATCATATTTGATGGACCTTCCTCTTGATGAGATTATTCTTCTTCCTTTGCATCTAATTATGGTCCATCTGTAACATATTTTACTTGCACTTATTCTTTTTTTTGTTACAATGTCTCTACAATAGGTTTTCCCTCTTCCCTAGGCTTGTCTGATTCCGTTCTTTCATCGTATGCCCCATTTTTCTATAATGACACTCCCGGGCCCAACTTATATGTAGAGTTATGTGTTTTAGTGGGGTTTTTCTCTTCATCCATTTGATCCACATCCATATGCTCTATGAGTGGATCATGTTCTTCAACAACTGTTGGGCTCACTCGTTCCTTGACGGGCGATGGGATCGAATCCACATCAAAAATTCCTTCTGGACAAATAGGGATTTCCATGGATGCTTTCTTTGTGGACTTCGTAGTACTTCATGTGTTTCTTGCAACTCTTCCAGGAGCTCCAACCTTTGGTGGTGCCATTCTGCTAGATCTTCAAAGAAATTTCTCTAAATTCTCACTTAACCTCCTAGTAATTATTCACTACTACATATTGAAAAATTTGCGACGACCACTTGCAATGAAAGTACTCTTTCGTCACAACATGCAAGAGATTTTTTTTTTTTTTCTAAATCTACCCCATGTTTGTCACAATATCAATTCCTACAGTTTGACTAAACTATAATGGTCAATGTTCATCGCCTAAGCGACAACCTTAGATTGGCCATCGCATAAGCGATGATAGTTGACTATAATAATTTAGTCAAACTTTACCGT
This sequence comes from Picea engelmannii, assembly GCA_009831015.1. Taxonomy (NCBI): domain Eukaryota; kingdom Viridiplantae; phylum Streptophyta; class Pinopsida; order Pinales; family Pinaceae; genus Picea; species Picea engelmannii. The sequence continues at coordinate 341,949 of ML795243.1, forward strand.
TGAAAATGACCTAAAATAAATAGTTGTAAATATANTATATATATATATATATATATATATATATATATATATATATATATATATATATATATATATATATATTTAGGTCACTATCATCGCAATTGCGACGATGGCGACCTAAAATTGGCCTACAAATATTTGACAATTTGAAGATGTTGCGACAATCTTGCTATAACAACGACGGTTCCAAAAGGGTATTTTTGTGCAGAAAAATGTCGCAAAATGTTGTTAGAGGTGGGGAAAAAAGTAAAGCGAGTGAAAAGGGTGATGGTAGATGTTATTGCCCTTGTAAACAATGTTTCCTCAGACATCCCATAAGAATTGTAATAGCAACATCTACAAAACATTGTAGGAAATATTGTCACATTGATGGCGGATCAAATGAATATCATACCATGGTAATTAGCTATATATTTATTATCTTTTTTTATTTTGTCAATTTTATATAAAATTATATATATGTATATATATATTGTTTGAATGTTTGTTACAGCATACACTAATTTTGCATGATTGTTTGTAATTATAAAGTTAGAGTTTCCCTCTAACTTTCTGCAGAATATTGCACCAAGTAATAGTAGAAATGATGTTGTACAAGTTGAGGAACATCATCATGACCAAGCAAATAAGGATCTCATGGAAAAAGATGATGGGACAAATCAAGTTAATGATCCCATGGAAGAAGATGATGGGACAAATCAAATGATCCAAGATTTGTTTTCGCAGCCGGATGAGGATGGGGAAAATACTGGTATTTATGATGAACCTCTCTTAGAAAAGGCAAATAAATGACTTTATGAAGGATCAAGAGAAAATATTCTCTCTACTACATTATTGCTGGTGAACTTAAAGGTTATGAATAATTTGTCGAACACTTGTATGACACAGATACTAAAGTATGTAATATGTTTCATCTCATACTGTACATAAATGTTGATTTTTTTATATTTTTTTTTAGTGTTAATTAATGTGTAAAATAAGAATGCATTTTTTACGATTAATATTCTTACATTAACTAGTTGCTTGTTATTTTGTAGATTGTTAAGTGAATTTTTGTAACCATCGTCAAATATTTTACCTCGCATATATCGAGGTCTGCATGCCATTATGAAATACATTGGAATGGATTATCAAACTATAGATTCATTTCCTAATGACCATATTATATATTATGGACAACATGCTTCGAAAATCGAATGTCTGCAATGTCTTATCAGTAGATATCGAACCGATCAAGTAACAAAAAGGGTGCCTCGAAAGGTTCTTCGTCATATCCCCATAATTCCACGTTTGCAGTGATTGTTCAGGTGTGAAAGCATGGCACAATTTATGGATTACCATGCATGTAACAGAAGTGAATATGGTGTTCTTCGAATGCCTACGGATGGTTTTGCATTTAGGGAAATTGAGGGAAAATGGGCAGATTTCAAAGATGAACCTCGTATAATGTTAGGCTTTCATTGGCAGTTGATGGTGTAAATCCATTCAGAGAACTTAGGTCTATTTACTCAGTGTGGCCTATTTTTGTTATCAACAATAACATTCCTCCTTGGATGTCAAAAAAGAGAAAGCACATAATGTTGAAAATGATTGTTCCAGGTATTTGTTTACATTAATTTTTGGAATTTAACATTTTCATTTGTTTCAATTTTTGCATAATATCTTTTGTTTATTTATTTAATTATATATATTACATGATATCATTCCTTTAGTAATTATGTGTAATTTCAAACAATTAGGTAAGTACCAGGTTAAAGATATGAATGTATATATCGAGCCTCTTATCCATGAGCTACTAAAGTTATGGATTGGCATCACAATGTACAACATATGTAAACCAATAGGGGAGAAGAAATTTAAATTCCGTGGAATACTTTTATGGACAATTCATGATGCCCCTAGACTAACACATTTTTGTGGTATGTATAAGCATTCTAATATTTCTCTTTAATACTATACAATATTTTAATGATATCATGGTGTATGTTTACTTTTTAAATAATATCATCGTATAATTGTCAACATTAATCCATTTGTTGCAGGTCTTCAAATAAAGGGTAAATTTGCATGTCCAGTTTGTGGCCCTAAGATGAAGTATCGTCATTCAAAAAGTTTAGGAAAGATGGTGTTTGATGAGTATAGGTACCTTCTTCCTAAGAACCATAGGTATCGTACTACTAAAAAACATCTTTTCAATGGGAAAGAAGATACAGGATTAAAACCACAAAGAATGACACCTCACCTATGGAGGTTGGAATAAAATAGAAATCATCAAGGTAGTCAATTTCATAATGTATCGGATCATGTAATGTTTTGAATGTTTATTTTAATCATTGAATTTATTTTACTGTATTTGATAATTATTTTTGTGATTTCTTTTATGCTTCATGAAGGCCGCAATCATCATGAAGGTATTAATAATGGGCTTCCATGAGGAATGAAATCTTATCCCGCTCAATTTGTGAGGTTTCCCTACTATGAGGAGCTAAAAATAGCTCATTTGCTTGATACAATTCATATCGGGAAGAATGTGACTAAAACGTTATGGCGAATCATAGATGGTAGGAGGTACAAAGACAAAATTGTCAAAATTTGTACTAACATTCAGGAAGCCAATCATGCAATGCAAAGTGTGATCCGATATTCAAATAGATCAGATGGAGTACTAGACCGAAATAACCTTCCATGGTTATTAACAAAGAAACAAAGAAATGATGTAAAAGAGGTCATTCAAAGAATTAAATTTCCCACGGGTTTTGCTTCAAACATAAAAAGTATCTTAATGAAGAAACGCAAATTTGGTGGGGTAAAAACACATGATTGGCATACCTTCATTAAGGTAATAATTTGATATACATATTTATATATATTGGCCTTATAGATCTTTTTTTAATTTTTTTTTTGCTTGTCTACTTTGGTCGAAACAAATAACGATTCATTTTGTTGTTACAGTATGTTCTACCGCTATCTCTCCCAAATGACTTTCACAACAACGTCAAACAAGTTCTATATGATCTTGGAAAATACATGAGGTAAGACGTAGTTGTGATTTATAAGAAAAATGTTCTTTCAAATTATTGTTGTACTTAATGACACATGTTTTACTTGTACTAATGTAATGTAATATATTATATTATGTTATGTTGAAAAATGTTATTTTCTTGTGTCACGGTCTCACGTAGATGGTTGTCATTGAAGTAAATCCATGAAGATGATATAAAGTATTAGAAGAGAGAAATTCCTCGTCTAATGTGTGAAATGAAAAAGTATATACCTCCTACATTTTTCAATGCACAAGAACCCTACCTCATACACCAAGTTGAGGAGATTGAAGTTTGTGGACCTGTTCACACAAGGTCAATGTGGATGGTGGAGAGGCACTTGAAATCATTGAAGGCGTTTGTTAGACAAAGAACACGTACTGAGGGTTCTATGGTGGAGGGATATATGGTATATCAATCCATGGTGTATATTAGTCAGTATCTTCCTAAATTAGTAGCACCAACTATGCATGCAGTGTATCGCATTTGGGATGTGAACTCCATCAAAAAATTTAAAGATCAGGAGCATCTGCTGGGGACAGGTAGAATGAAAAAAATGAGAGGTAATATATTAATAATTGTGACAATTTATATTAATAATACATATAAAGTTTCATTTTTCTGTATATGTTCATACTCATTAATATATTAATATAATTTATTTCATAAATTATAAATATTTATAATTATACCTTCATATTGTACGTTATAACTAATATTTAATATTGGTGAATTATGTTTTTTTGATTCAGTTTCTCTAGAGTGGGATGCACTGCATTTATACATTGCAAACAATATTGACTGGATGAATGTATGGATTGAAAGATGTAAACAACATAATGGAGGTAGGTTATCATGGAAATGACTGTCTGAATTGGTTAGAGAAGCTCGTCGTAATGGAGATGCCAATGTTACACAGTGGGAAATTGATCTAGCATATGGTTTGAAAGATGGACAGGTAAGCAATTTCACCCATTTTATTCAGTTATTTTATATTATACTAATGTGACTACATGTGTACTGTATTTTTCAGATACTTTCAAAGTTATATAAATATATGTTAATTTAATAATTGACAATGCATCTTTTACATATATGACATATTGTAGTTGAAACACCACAAGGCTATGTGTTGAAATGGTCGTAGATTTCTCATCAAACAATTGGATGAAACAAGGAAAACTTCTAATAGTGGGATAACTGCAGTATTCTAGGTTACTAATGTTTCCTCTAGGAGTGACAGACATTCTCGAGAGTCTGAAAATAGATACTATGGGTATTTAAACGATATACTTGATTGTGACTTTAATTCCTTCAAACTAGTTCTGTTCGATGTCAAATGGTATAGGTTACGAATGGATGAACGTGATGAGGAAAGAACTGTTATTCAACATGCCAACGGATTTCCAATTATTAAAACAATGATGTTTGAAAGAGGACATGATCGCTATGTTTTTCCAAGCCAATGTGAACAAGTATTTTACTCGAATGTTCCAGGTGAAAGGGATTGGTCATTTTTTGTTAGATATGATCCAAGAGGAAGGCCAATTAAGTATACTCATTTACAGGAAGAAGATGATATTGAAGATCAAGAATATGATTCGACAAAATATTAGATAGAGTCAGAAGATCATGGAGGGTCTATAGATGAAGAAGATGAAGAAGATCGTGATCTAGGCATAGGAGACAATATTGCAATTCTTGATGATGATGTCAATGAAAATATGCTCGAAAATGACATTGATGACGATGATGATATCATCAATCCTTTCAACATCGTTTCAGAACCAGATGATGATACAAATGTCGATTTCGATGAAGAATATCAAGATCGAGAATAAGGATGATTACACAGATGTTGAGGTTGGATTAGGTACACGACTATATAATATTTTAATTTGTATGCATTATTCTCTTAAAATAATTTACTTTTAATGTCATGGGTTAATTACATGTTTTTAAGTTTTATGTGACGTTTTTGTATACTAGGTTACATGTTGTTTAATTATTATTTGAAACCTGAAAATAGTTATCAATATAGTAAAGTACGTTGTAGACTAAAAATATCATTTGGAAACACATAATTTCATGTACCTTCATTAATTTTTGTTTTTGTAGTTTCTATGCATGAATCTTAATAGGACATTGCTTTCGATTATTTTATATTCTATAGATTGGGTTTTGGGGATCAATTGATAGTGATGTGAGGGGGAGGGGATGGGCCATGTGAGCTTCCACCTTCACGTGGCTGGCCTTGTTCAATAGAGGATAAATTATTCTTGAAACCAAGAGAATCTCTTTCATTTTTATACCATCATGATCGTATAATATTTCATCAATATTGTTGCCTATTTGAATCTTCTTAGAATTGCGATTCGTTACATAGTCGTTGAAAAAAGACAAAATACTTATGTATGCAATGAAATTTGTCATGGATAGACAATTGGCATGCCTTAACGATATGGGAGGGTTTCTGGACTCAAATTTGACTGACACACCCACTTTTTGTCCATCATCAACTCATCATGGAAACCATAAACCCTATTTTTCATATGTTCTAGTAGATATGTTAATCATTCCAAATTTCATATTTGTATTTGACTGAAGGTACAATAAGTGTACTTCAAAGTATAAAATTGATATTTCAAGTTGATAAACCAAATATGAAATGAATCCAAGAATCATTTGATATCATCGCAAGAAAGATGAATGTAAATAATCGTCCGACGAATTTTCTATACTATCGACGAAAAACGTTCGTCGATAATTTTATGCCATTAGTATGTAATTTTTTACAAAAATAATTGATCTTTGGGACTACACCATGATCAAGGAAAGAAGAATGAGGAACGATGAAGGAGGAACGAAAATTGCACGAGGACTAGAGACCGACAACATGGACCTGCGAATGGGGCCAACGTTGAAATTTTTTCAAACAGTTTAAGAAAGCACTGAAATTTGTCATGGATAGACTATTGGCATGAACTAACGATATGGGAGGTTTTCTGGACTCAAATTTGAGTGACAACCCCACTTTCTTCCATCATCAATTCATCATGGAAACCATAAACCCTATTTTTCATATGTTCTAGTAGATATGTTAATGATTCCAAGTTTCATATTTGTATTTGACTGAAGGTCCAGCAAGTGTACTACAAAGTATCAAATTGAGATTTCAAGTTGATAAACCAAATACAAAATGAATCCAAGCATCATTTGAAATCATCACAAGAGAGATGAATGTAAATAATCTTGCGACGAATTTGCTATACTATCAACGAAAAAAGTTCGTCGATAATTTTATGCCATTAGTATGTAATTTTTAAAAAAAATAATGGATCTTGGGAACTACACCATGTTCAAGGAAAGAGGAAAGAGGAACGATGAAAGAGGAACGAAAATTGCACCAGGACTAGACACTGACAACATGGACCTGCGAATGGGGCCAACATTGAAATTTTTTCAAACAGTTTCTGGAAGCACTGAAATTTGTCATGGATAGACTATTGGCATGCCTTAATGATATCGGAGGGTTTCTGGACTTAAATTTGAGTGACACACCCACTTTATTCCATCATTAATTCATCATGGAAACTATAAACCCTATTTTTCATATGTTCTAGTAGATATGCTAATGATTCCAAGTTTCATATTTGTATTTGACTAAGGGTCCAGCAAGTGTACTACAAAGTATCAAATAGATATTTCAAGTTGATAAACCAAATATGAAATGAATCCAAGCATCATTTGATATCATCGCAAGAGAGACAAATGTAAATAATCTTGCGACAAATTTGCTATACTATCGACGAAAAACGTTTGTCGATAATTTTATGCCATTAGTATGTAATTTTTTACAAAAATAATGGATCTTGGGGACTACACCATGGTCAAGGAAAGAGGAACGAGGAACGATGAAGGAGGAATGAAAATTACACGAGGACTAGACACCGACAACATGGACCTGTGAATGGGGCAAACGTTGAAATTTTTTCAAACAGTTTCTGGAAGCACTGAAATTTGTCATGGATAGACTATTGATATGTATTAACGATATGGGAGGGTTTATGGACTCAAATTTGAGTGACACACCCACTTTCTTCCATCATCAATTCATCATGGAAACCATAAACCCTATTTTTCATATGTTCTAGTAGATATGTTAATGATTCCAAGTTTCATATTTGTATTTGACTGGAGGTCCAACTAGTGTACTACAAAGTATCAAATTGAGATTTCATGTTGATAAACCAAATATGAAATGAATCCAAGCATCATTTGATATCGACACAAGAGAGATGAATGTAAATAATCTTACGACGAATTTGCTATACTATCGATGAAATGGTAACCATATCCCACTTAAGGAAAAATGTACTTTATGGAGGGTTTTGTGGTGGTTTGAGGAATATTTCATGTCCAATAAGATATATAAGATTCATTTAGGGGCCAAGGACCTTATTTTCCTCCCCCAATGGCACCCATCTCCTATTTGTATGAAAAATATTCCTTTTAGAGGACCCATGTCATAGATCAAGAACTTGATGATCATGGCCCATTGGCCCAATAATCTTCATTTAGGGTCTAATTCCCTATATTTATCCCCCAACCATGGTTAAGGTCTCGATACCATTCCTTGATGCATAAAACATTGTATCCCTAGTATGAAAAACCTCTTATAAGTTCCCATATCCCAATTAATAGATATCAAAGACCTCTTCTGGAGGGTCTATTTGGTGCTTTAGGGACACATTAATGAAGAAGATCCTTACAATATTTATACAAATGGGCTTAAGACCCTTCCTTCCCCCTTAACCTTCATGTTAATCCCTCAAGACTCATTTCTATTGTACTTGTATCCCTCAAATAGTCCAAAAATAACCTACAAGGGTCCTTTGAGGTGAATGATATGTTACATAGGTCATGAACTAGCTAAGACCCGTCCATGATGAAGACGACCTCATAATCTCACCCATATTCAACTTGGATGCCAAAGATTGCCTCGAGAGGACTCATGTCATGGTTTTTAGGTGTTTTCGATGGTGGTTGAGCTTGAGAGGCTTAGGGTAATAATTTATATATTATATATATATTAATTAAATTAAAAACAAATAATAACAAAACATATAAAAAATACGAAACAAAAAAAATAAAAACGAAAAATAATATATATTATAAAATGTATATTAATTATATATTAATTAAATTAATATCAAAATAATAAAAAAAAGTATTAAAAAAAAAAAAAAACAACAAAACAAAACAAAACACTATCCCCAGGTCCATTTCCATTCACGATCGAGAGAGCAGCCAAACTAGTCATAACACTATCCACGTGCACAGGAGTGGAGAGGCATTGCAAAGACAGAGGACATTGAGGGCATTGAGACACGAAGAGCACCCGAGACCGAGGGAATTGCAGATATTGAGGGCATTGCAGAGACTGAGGGCATTGCAGAGAACTATTCATAACACTATCCCTACGCACAGGAGTGGAGAGTGTTATCCACATTTTTGGTTATCGAAATGATGACATGATAATGACGTGATGATGGAAGATCTAACTCTTCTTTAAGATCATTTTCATGAAGAAAGTTACACTTATCAGCTTCTCAAAATCACACTTTTGAAGATAGTACGCAGGCTGCATATATATTTTCCTGCGGAAATACTTGATTTCCGCAG